>JAGFMF010011606.1:4000412-4221822 GCA_019455555.1 Galemys pyrenaicus | reverse complement strand
TTCCTTCCTTCCTCCCTCCCTCCCTCCCTCCCTCCCTCCCTCCCTTCCTTCATTTCTTCCTTCCCTATTTATTTTCACATAGAGGTTTGTGACTTTCTTATTTATTTCATAAGGAAACTTGAAGTCTGAGATCATAGCACTAGCAGATTTAGTATCTGGTGAGGAACCACTTCCTGGTTCATAGATGATCTTGCCATTAGACAAGGGAAGAAGCCCATGGCCCTTGTTCCCATCCCACCTTCCCCACAATACAGGAAAATAAACCCCCAGAGTTACCACTATCTCTGCTACAGAGGGATGGACCAAGGGCTCCAGGAAAGTGCTAGACCAACCACAGGAGAGTGCTCTTGAGGCCCTCTGGTCAAGATGGAAAACAGGTCTCCACAAACAGGATTGAGGATAGGCAAGGAGTCATCATTTATTGATTAGTGAAAGAACAAGAAAAAACCTTTGGGCCTCTCTGGTGGCCTACAGGTTAAGTCTCAGCACCACCAACTCCACAGCTCACTGAGACAACCTGCGTTTACTCTTGGCCAGGGAGCAAACTAGCCCACACTGCGCAGCAGACCCCGCCTGCCTCCTCCGCTGCTCCCCTCAGCAGTGTATTTCAGTTAATCTGCTTATTCTGCTCCCCACTCTGTCTCTGGTGAATCCTCTCACCACCACACCTCTGGCCTAGACCCCAGTTCTACACACACAAAGTAAGTAAATAAAGGTTTTTTAAAAAATAAAGAAAAAACTTGGGGGTGAACTCTTTGGACATGAGTGCAAGAGAATCAAGGAAGTGCAGGACTAGGGGTCTATATATATAGATTTTGGGAATGGGTTTGAGAACAAAGTAATTAAACTTTCGTATTTGAAAAAAACAAGAAGAATGGACTTGTCATAAGTCCATTTGCTTAGCTAATTGTGGTCACCAATCAGCTGCCTCTCAGGGGTCATGCAGGCTCGTGAACATCTCCAGGTGGACATCTAAGGGAGGCGCGTGCCTGTGCTTGAGACCAGGCTGATCTCACGGTCTGTGACTCCCCTTTTCTTCTGGGTCTTTTAATGGCTCTTTTTCCCATAGCAACAAACTTGATAAGTTGTGGAATGAAATGTCCAGAAATACCCAGGCTGGAGAAATTAGTGAAAACAAATGATAATGAGCCAAGGACATTTATGACAGCAGGTGTCCCAGCCTAAAGTCATCAGATTTTTAACCTCTTGTTTAAAGACTGTGGGAACAGTAAAACTCTTGCAAAATTTTTGCCCTTGATTCCTGTCTAGTCCCTGTCCAGGGACTCTTCCTGTTTTACTTCTCTTCTTCCTGTGTCCTTACATGGCAGCAAAAAGCTGATTTTTTAATAATAAATGAATAATGTACTCTTGAAGCTTACACAAGACAAGGGAGAAAGGCAGTAAGAAAGCAAATACTGAATAAATGAAATAGTTACTGATAGTAGAAGGAAATAAATTGGGTGACAATTGAGAGAATAATCTGGGGGAGTAACTCTGTCAGGATCCCAGCAGAAAACACTCAACTGGAATACACTACAGGGGTAAACTGAAGAGACAGCTTACAAAAGTGTGTCAAGGTGGGCTAAAGTGGAAAGCTATGCAAGGCACCATATGGCTAAAAGCCATTTCTGCCTCAGACCTAAAGGGGCAGGGGAACGAGGCAGTTACCAGAAGCTGGAGCAAGAGGTCACCGCAGGACCTACTTGGTAGCCTAGTGGTGTAAGAGTAGGTTAGCATGAGAACGGCCATCTTAAACTCCGAGAAGCCATTTCACTGAGTATGTGACTTGGGGAAGGGGAATCTAGGTAATCGTGAGGCACCAGAATGTTGGGGAAGGGGAAACTAGGTGATCTTGAGGCACCAGAATGTTGGGGAGGGGGACTCGGGGAAGAAGGAACTAAGTAAAGGGGAGGTTATATCTTAAGGACCAGATGTTTTGGCTGAAAACCTTATCTTGTCAGACCACCAGGATGTAGCACAAAGCAGAAAAATGTATGGCTATGGAAAATTACTGTGAGTTGGATGTTTTGGAAAATGCTATATAAATATAAACCCTGGCCTTTGAGTGCTCGGGGTCCTTGTTGAAACCCGCTGCATCGGGCAGATACTTGGATCCCAGCTAGCTGGAAATAAAACCTCATTGTGTGACTTGCATTATCACGAGTGTTCTCTGTCCATTTGAGAGGAGGTCAATACTGGACTCTAACAGTGGTTAAGTCTCAGCACTATCACTTCAGCAGCCTGAGTTCAATCCCTGGCCAGGGAGCTGACCCACATGGCACAGCAGACCTCTCCTGTTTTGCCCACTGCTCCCCTCAGCAGTGTATTTCAGTAGATCTGTGTATATGCTCCCTACTCTGTCTCTGGTGAATCCCCTCACCCCTCACACCTCTGGCCTGTACACCGGTGCTTGGATGCATAAATAAAAAAGTTATCTTTAAGAGGTCATTATAAAGCCTGGAGTGCTGACCTTTGAGCACCAATCTCAGTGACCTTTGACCACCAACCTCAGGGAAAAAAACAGAAATATTGTTCACTGAACACCCTCCATGTTCCACCTCCATTGAAGCCCGGATGTAAGTCTTGACAAACTGAGTTTGAGAAAAGAGATGGACAGGCACAGAGCAGAAATGGCTCAAGCCTCCACTATACCCATTAAATACGTACTCTTCAGGTGTGATTGTTTGTTGCAGACACTGCAGGGCCATGGCCCAATGAAGAAGACCTATATGCAGTTTAGAGCAAATGAGCTCTCCCCTGCCGTGAGGGGCTGGAGGCCAGGTGCTTAGTATTTCCAGGGCTCAGTTTCTTCATTTGTAAAAAGAGGTCATTAGACTTAATGATTTTGTGGTATACCAGATAATGTTGTATAGGGGAAGAAATGCAGGCTATGAAGTGGATGACTGATGTCAAATCCCTCTGAATTACCATTGATTGGACAACTGAGGGCATAGCGGTCTCTGGGCCTTGGTGGATTATCTGGTGAATCGGGGTGATGAAGCCCACCCAGTCCAATTAAGACATGTAAGTGAGGGCCTCCCCGGTGGCGCAGTGGGTTAAGCAACACACTATGAGGCAAACCGCAGCCACTGCAGCACGAGTTCGATCCCTGCTGCCAGCCAGGGAGGGGACCCACATGGCGCGGCAGACCTCTCCTGCTGTGCCCGCTGCTCCCCTCAGCAGTGTATTTCCATTGATCTGCCTGTTCTGCTCCCTGCTCTCTGTGGTGAATCCTCTCACCCCCCACACCTCTGGCCTGTACCCCAGTGCTTGTACCCATAAATAAATAAATCTTTAAATAATAAAAAAAAAGACATGTAAGTGAGGTATGTAGCCTCTCCAGCCTTGGTGAATACAGTAGGAGTTCTGTGTGCAATCCATTCCTGTCCTTCAAGGCAATATAGCCTCAGGGCCAAGAGAACAGCCTGGGAGGTAGATAGCCAGGGTTTGAAACCCACTATGACCACTTTCTGGCAGGAACCTTGGGCAAGTCACTTCATTCCCCTGAGCCTCTGTTTCTTTGTCTTTAAAACATGACAGGCTTTTTTTTTTTTTTTTTTTTAAGATCCCTTGTTCCTACAGAGTTTGGTCAGAATCAAATTAAATAATGCATATTAAGCATTTTGAAAATTCCCCTCAATTCCCAATCCTCATCCCTTCAGCTGTAATATTCTGCAGCTGGATGTAATACTGCAAAGAGCTTTCCAGAATGTTCTCCATGAAATTTCCTCAGTACTATTAATTCAAAAAAGTTTCATGGGGTAGTTACATATGGTGTTGTCAGAATTTCCGTTCTAACAGGATTGTATTCATAAGCCTAAAACCCAACTTTGCTTTGCCCTGGGTGACAAATATTCAAGATGGGTATGGTGCCCCCTCCCCTTCCCCACCCTCCCCACAAAGAGAAAAACCTGCATTGACCTCACATCCCAGAAAGCTGTCAACCAAGAGTTCTTCCCACAAACCCTCAACATCTCAATCTGTTGCACTAACTGCTTTTTCAGCCTCCTGGTGTGGCTTGGTATGAAGCAAAAGAAATTCCAGAGGCTAAGAAGGGAGCTGCTAATTTAAATGAATAGCTTTGGCAAAAGGAGCCCCCCTGAAGAGCTCAGAGTGAGATAATGGTGGCTTCTGTTTAGAGGCTAGAGTGGGGATGATTGTTTATTGCATTCTAAGGCCAATTGTTGCTATAGCAACAAATGACTTGGGGATGGTTTTGAACAGACTGCTTCTTTGAAAGAGTTTACATAATAGGAATTACTTGGGTTCTTTCTGGAAGGGATAGCATAGAGGCCTTTTCCCCTCTTTTCCTAAACATAGGGCACGGTAAGGACTCCTCTTTTTTCAAAAGTTGTATAACATGGTGGGGAAAGACTGAAAAACTGCACAAAAATGTTAGAAAGTATATTCTCTGTGTGGAGAGACTCTATGTGATTTTTTGTGTTTCCTTTGGGGCACTTTTCTGATCCTTTCATGATAATTTTGATTTTCCAATTAGGAAAAAGAAACATGAAAAATAACAAATCAAATACAATAAGACAAAAGTGTGGAAATGTTTGCCAGTTTGGGAGGGTCAAAGTAGAAGAAGGTATTTGGGCTCCCTGAGAGGCTGGGCATGGCCTTGGAGAAGGAATGGCAATAGGGGCTTTTGAACAGTAGGGTGCCCTGGCTGTGCAGAGTTTAGTTATGGGCAAGCACCCAAGAAGTTATTGAGTGACATGTGGCCACATGACATCCTGCTGGAGAGAGAATTTGAATCTTGCTGTCCTTGGGATGAAGTAAAGGAACCCCACCATTTCCCACTCCCCCATTTCATCACCACTTGACTCTTCAGCACAGAGGGCGATTCTCTTAAGATCAAAACCTTGTCTTTTGTGAAAGTTGGATATTAGATAACGGGGGAATGTCAAAGTTTAATGTGTGATGTGAGGGTTTGCCCAGGCAAACCCTGGAGGGAAACCATGGATGATTTGCCCAGGCCTCTGGAGGGAAATGATATTTGAGACATAGTGTAACAGGGTTCTGGAAAGGGGGTTCTGCCCTAAAGTGGGTGGAGCTAAGCAGGGATAAAAAAATGTTAGAAAGAGGAAATAGGAGGACAGAAGGAAGGAAGAAAGAAGGAAGCAGGATGAAGAGCAGCAAGGAGACCTGGAGGTGGCACGTGGAGCAGAGGGACATGTAAAAAAACTGCGCTTACTTTTTAGTCTTAAACTAGTTAAAACAAATGTAAGTAAGAAACCCGCGGAAAAGTTAACAATAGCAGCTTTCATCTTAATTTTGATTTTGCTCTTTTCCTCCAGGATTTGTCTCTTTCTAACCCTTTTCTGTAAGTCTCTACTAAAAGGTCCTTTAAGCTTATGGCAGGCTTTTGGGCCTTGCTTTAGTCCAATCCTATTTGACTAAACTTTTACCCTCAAGAAAATGGGTAACTTTAAATGCTTAACTTAATAACTATATTCTTTGTCTTTTCTATATTGTACCCTAATTGTACTACAAGTTCCTTTCCATTAAAGGTCTTATATGTTTATCTTAATGCAGCAAATGGTAAAACCCATTCAGAGAGGGCAGGTTTAGGAGTTCTGGGGTGCCCCTCTCCCTGCCCTGTAACAATAGCACCACGTGGTGCAGATATTTATTTTTGTAGTGTAAATGTGGTGATTTATAAAGTCTTCAGTTCTATTCCTTTAAGATGATTTTTCCAGTGATTGATGTGGTTTATAGGGTAGGAGAGGGTATTGAGGGGTCAGGGGGAAAATCTAAGCCAGCAAAACTTGCAGTGAGTGTTTCTGTATACCAGGCATTTGTTTTAGGGAATTCACAATTGGGTAGTAAATATTTAACCATTTACAATGAGAGATAGAGATGGGGGGGGGGGGGGAGAGAGAGAGAGAGAAAGAGAGAGATTATTTTCATAAATAACATAATATAATGGCGAAGGGTAGCTGAATATGCTAACCCAAATATACCATTTAAGCATAGGATTGTAACAGGGTCGTCCCCAGGAAAGGGAGAAGTTCCAAAATCCTGGTTCCACCCTAAGTGGGTGGAGCTGAGCAGGGAAGGAAGATTCTGCAGAGAAGAGGACAGAAGGAAGGGAGGAAGAAGGAAGCAGGATGGAGAGCAGCAAGGAGACCTGGAGGAGGCACGTGGAACAGAAGGACTTGTGAAGAAACTGCCCTTGCTTTTTGGTCTTGAACTGGTTGGAACAGATGTGGGTAAAAGACCCGTGGGGAGGTTAACAATGGCAGCTTTCATCTTAATTTTGATTTTGCTCTTTTCCTCCAGGATTTGTCTAACTCTTTCTGACCCTTTTCTATGGGCCTCTACTGTAATGTCCTTTAGACTTGTGGCAGGCTTTGGGGCCCTGCTTTGGGCCAATCCTATTTAGCTGGACTTTTACCCTCAAGGAGATGGATAACCCTGGATGCTTAACTTAGTAACTATGTTCTTTGTCCTTTCTGTATTGTACCCTAATTGTGTTAAAGTTCCTTTCCATTAAAGGTTTTATATATTTGTCTTAATGTGGCGGATGGCAGAACCATTCAGAGATGACAGGCTTGAGGGTTCTGAGGTGCTCCTCTCCCTGCCCTGTAACAGGATTAGTGTGAGTTGTTTCTTTTTGAGATACTACAGACACAAATAGTTCAGAAAACAGAATGGGGGTACTTCTTGGAAAGACTCATTTACATTTACAAAGGAAGTGTCCATCTGTATCTCTTTCCTTTACCAAAAAGAGAAGGCTAATTCTGAACCAACAGAAACTCTTCAGTAAAGGCATCAACTTCAACCTGCCAAGCAAATCTGACCCTTGTTTATTGTGCTTTTCCAGGCAACCCCCTATAACTAGCTTGTCATCCTTTCCTAACATTTTTCTTTTGTCTTGTTAACTAGAATAAAAGTCTCTTTGGTAGCTAGACAAAGAACTCATTAGAAAAAATGGGAGAAGTGGGCAGACAGTGAGAACTGTTCAAACAATCACAGATTTGAATTCAGTTTATATAGGTAAGAACAGTGAGTCACTGATATTAAAAATGTACTTATTCTTGATTAAGGGGGCACTTCTGGTTCCGAGTTATCTTGACCTAAAGATATGCTGATGCTGCCTATCTATAGGGGAAGGCAATATAGGGCTTAATTTCTTCCTTTCTAAAGGCTGCACTGTGGAGATGCAAAAGTTCATTGCATAAACTTTCTTTATCTAGCTCCTTGGTCATTTGTGGGGTTGAAAAGGTTGACTTTACCTGCAGGAATCAGATTTTGCATAGCTATTTCATAGAATTCAAACATATGTAGATGTTTTGCTCTCTTGTCTGCTAGAACAGGGAAGGGTTATTCCACAGACATTTTACACTATGTTCAGCTATGTACTTACTATGTTTAGCTATGTACTTACATTGGTGGCTTGGGAGTCACTCAGTTTCTCTGCCTATCTCCCATGAAATACAACGTATACGTGTTAATAAGCTGTTTTTCTCTTGTTAATCTGACTTTTATTACCAGGGGCTCAAGCAAGAACATAGGAAGATAGAAGGAAAATTATTTTTCTTCTCCTACATTGGCTAAGAACCACAGGCTTAGGTTCAGATTTACTTCTCAATCCAGTTTTGTAAATACACAGCCATGTGACCTGGAGTCAATTGTTTACTTTATAGAAATAAACCGCACAAACAGGATTTGAACCCATGCACATATGATCCCAGTCTCTGCCTTCTTAAAACAAGCAGGTTGAAGACAGAGTAATTGTTACTTGTGGGTATTCTCAGGCTCATTTGCTCCATTTGGGTACATTTGTCTGGCTTTAGCTGCAGCTTCAACTGATTACATGGTGTTCTGTTCTATCTGCAGCTCCAAGTCCCCAGAACCCAAGTTTTAGGATGCTGTTTACTTAGGCTCTCCTACCTGTCTCCATTTTTAATTTTGTCAGAGCCATGAATTAAGCAGGAAACAGATCTAATTTATTAATTCCATTCTTACTCTATGATCGTGCCTGAGGCTTGTGCGACATACATTGTAAATCACAAAGAATAATAATAATAATAAAAAAAGAGTTCTCTGTTGAAAGCTGCCTTAGGGGACATCAATCACTTGTCAGAGGCCCCCCAGAGAGCCAAATTCCTCCTTCCATATTCCAGAATAAACCACAGGAAGAGGAGTGAATAAGCGATGGGAACTTTAAGACCAAGTGAAGAGAAATACCCAGCCCCATCCACTTTATTGGCTGTGAAATTCTGATTCTTCTTTTCTAAAAAAGAATTTATATATTAATGGACCGAGTACAGTATTTTGCACAGATGACCAAATGCAATCTTCACAATAGTCCTATTAATTAAACACTAAAGTTATCTTCATTTTCCACTCAGGGCACTGAAGACTCAGAGAAGATAAGTAGCACTAAGCTATATATATAGTTTATAACCTAAGGAGCTAGGGTTTCAATCCAGAGCCACATGATTCCAGAGGCTGTGCTCTCTTAACCACACTAGACTACAAGAAACTTGTAGTTCCTTCTTGAAAGTCTTTTTTGAGCACTCCAGCAGAACCCCCAAAGCTTTGGTCCTTGTGCAAGAGAGACTTAAGCCAGTGAGAATGTTGTTTCAAATACACGTTGCCTTCCAACCAACTCTCTGTATTCTCTGTAGGAGACTGGTGAAAGTCTCTTATTCACTCAACAAACACTCCCTGGATTCCCCTCTGAGCGCAGCACTGGAATAGAACAACAATACAGAAACAAATAAGGCCCAGACTGCACACAGTCTAGTAGGAGAGAAAGACAATGAAAAAACAGAGCAAATATTTTGGAGTGCTCTTATAGCAGGGAGCACATTGAGAGGACATGGAAGACATTGATGCAGCAATGATATATATATATATATATAGTTATATATATATAGTTATGTGTATAGCTATATATATAGCTATATATATATAGTTATATATATCTGTCCCACCAGATAAGCTCTCATTTTCTTTCTTTTCCCTTAGGATTAATAAACCTTGCTTTCTTAGAGTCCAAAGGAAAAGAGCTTTGCTACAAAGATAACATCAAAATTGCTTACCACTAGATGATAGTGAAAGCAAGCTGGCTTCAACCAAAGTCAGCAGACGCTTGTGTTACAAGACTGAACGTGCTGACCCTAGCTCACTTCCCCTTCTGCTCCCTTAGAACTCTGGATAAATACCACTGCTCTCTGCAGAAGAGCAGGATGGTGGTCTTTCAAGCATGAGTCTGCTGCCTTCCTCAACTTGTGGACAAATTAAACTACTTTTCTGCTCCTCAAACTCTGTTTCTTCTTATTGGCCAAGGGAGCTGAGACAGGCCAGTATTCCTGTATCAAAATGAGTTATTAACACCCCTATGCAACCATAGTAGGTATAGGCTCCAGCAGATACCCAGCAGAATGAGGTTAAATCCCACACAAAGCCACTTTAAGCCTCGATTTCCTCATGTATAAAATGGGGGTAATGTTAAAAAGGGTCTGACAAGTAAGATAATGTAGTATAGTGTAACATCCGCATCCTTCCAATACTATGCATCACCTAGTCCTTGTGACTCCGTCAGCTAAACACTCCCTAAGCTCATCCCTTCTCTTCTGTCACCGTTTAAACAAGTTCATCTTTCTCATGGACCACTACACCGGACTCCTCGTTAAACTCCCTGAATCTATTCTTTCCCTTTTCAATCTGTTCTCCATCATGAAGACAGTCATTAGTCCAAACCAAAAGTATGTCAGCCACCACCATTCCCTTCCTCCACCTTTTTAAGAGCTTTCTTGGCTTCCCACAGGTGTTAGGAGAGACCACAGTCCTCACAGCCTGCACAGCCCTTGTGCGGTGTGGCTCCTGCTTCCTTAGCCAGCCTCCTCTTGCCTTTGGCAACCCCTCTCTCCCTGAATTCCAGCTTTGCCAGATATGCTTTCAAGCCCTTCCCTCTGCAAAGCTTCCCTGACACAGGGCCCTTCCTTGAAAATGTTGTTCCTACTGCCTGGAATGCTCCTCTCTCCTGTTCTCAGTCCAAATGTCCTTTCAGGGAAGGCTTCCTTGAAAGCTACCACACTAAACTGAACATGTCTTCTTCCTGGCCAGTGTCCAAGTAAATTGTAATTTAATATGAATCTTTTAAATTTGTCTACTCCATCTGTTTCCTTCTCTAGATCAGGAAATGCACAATATGCCTACAACTTGTATGACATAGAAAAGTTTGTCAAAAAAGATTTGTTGCACGGAGTCACGCATGGTACTCAGTTTACAAATCTGAAATCTGAGGTTTTATTTTTTTCTTGCCTATGACTTCTTCTCCATGAATGTTCAAAATATTTGCTTTTGTTTTGTGGTCGTTTTAATGAAGCAGATGATTTGTCAGCATCCGCAGTAATGAGCACTAAGAAAATGTCCCCCTTTGCAAGAGATGGTCGGCAGGGGGCCCCACAGGAGAAATTATTGAAGCTGGGTCAGTGAGCACTGCAGCTGCAGGGAGGAGGCTGACCCTGTCCCCAGTCTATCCTGGCGAGGCAAGGGATATCAGGCTTCAGAATGCAGAGGGGCTCCTGCTGGCCATGTCCAAATCCCTTCGATCTGAACTTCAAGGAACATAAGAATTCACAGGACAGGCGACCAGAGCCTCTTTTAGATTCCTTTAACACAAATCCTCAGCTAACTCCTTGCTTTGTCGATTTCACACTGAAAAATTTGTAATCAAGAGCCGGCACTGTTGAGTAGAACCATGCATGAGTGTTAGGGGAGATTTGCTATCTTTGGGGGCCACTTTTTGCTTGCCAGTCAGTAGTTTTATTTCCATTTTAATTTTCAGAGTGCCTGCCCCCCAGGAACAGCCTGTGGTTTGGAATTCACGGCTCTGTTGTATGTTTACGCACTATGCTTGCTTGTAATTGACAAATTTAAATTCTGGTCATATTTCATTTATTACACAGACCCGGGAAAAAGCCTCCACGAAAACCTAATTACAGCGAAAGTGCCACAAGGTAATTGCTGTGAAAGAACTCCCGCAGCGGCGGGGCTGAATATTTCATCCACCCATAAAATGATTATGCTGACAAGATTCTGAAAAATAATAAAATCTGTTTAATAAAAAAGAAGCAAAATACCAGTGTTTTTACACACAAAATATTAAAACATCCTTCATTTTGGACAGATCCTAAGTCATTTGATTTTTATTCAAATCATGAGCCACAGCAAGATAGTTCTTTTATCAGAGACCAGAGTTCCATAATCCTCCCCACACCACAGGAGGCTACTTCGAATTTCTCAGGGTTTGTTGTCAATAGCGTGGTTTTCATTGTTCTCTCAGATCTTTGGTCTGTGTGCCAGAATGAAGAAGCAGGCAGGAGGAAGGAGGCACAGCCCGCATTTAGATAGCTCTGGATCTGGCCCATTCTTCTGAATCCATGAGAGATGGTCCTGCTTCAGAGAAAGGACTTAGAAGCCACCCAGGTGTGACTTCCGTTCTCTCAGAGTTTTGCTGACAGCCCAGGAGAGTGACAGGTGCTGCTCACACCTTGGTTCCCCTGCCCAGAGCACCCCCCTTAGCAGGCCATTCAGTCACTCAGACAGTTGAGACCTTCATTCAGAACAGAGCTCTATAAGAACTTAAGATCTTACTATATACCAGAAGTGGTACTGTGGAAGAAATATTGCTGGACAATGGATGTGGAGATACCTCCCCAGTCATAGAGCTTAGCCTGACTGCAATTAACATACCAATGCAGGAGCAGTTAACAAGTTAGATTCATGGCTCTCCTAACAGCACTCCTAAACAGAGCTGCATTTCAAAGGGTCATATAACAGTCAGGCTGGTCTGCATCCTCATTAGCTCCCCGCAAAACTCCTATTTTCCTCTGGGAACTAGCCTTTAGTCATATGGTTTTGTACCATATGATTTTTTTTACCCATGTAGCAATGTCGAGATAGTGAAGTATAAAAGGAGTTCCCAGCCTTTATTCTGGGCCCAGATTTTCAGAAAAAGGTCTGGGTCTGGGTCCATATTCATATGAAGATGAAATAAAGTGCCTGGTCTCCAGAAATCCTTGAGTACCGCCTTTCTCCTTCCATAGCCTGGGTTAATGGCCAGAGTAATTCTATAACCGTGCTAGGCAACAATGAATAAAGATCAGCAAGACCTGGGACCTCCCTGGTGGCCCAAGGGGTTAAGCACCGCACTGTGGGGCATCGGCAGCCATTGCAGCATGGGTTCGATCCCAGGCCAGGATGTGACCCACATGGCGCAGGAGACTTCTGCTTTGCCCACTGCTTCCCTCAGCAGTGTACTTAAGCAGTCTGCATGTTCTGTTCTACACTTTGTCTCTGGTGAATCTTCTCAACCCCTGCACTTCTGGCCTGTATCCCAGTTCTTGTATGCATGAATGGATAAATCCTTAAAAAAAAAAATCAGCAAGACCATAGCTTGCTGCCCTTTCAAGAAGCATATCATAGAGAGAGACAGACCTAAAGAAAACAAAAAAGTAAACAAATGATGAATCATATCAAATATTATATGGAAACAAGGTCTTGGGACTGAGAAAAGGGTGATATTAAAGATGGCCTCTGTGAACCCTAAATGGCAGAAACCCTTCATCGGCATAAAGGGAGCCAACAGGGTGCATCAGAAGGAAACGAGTGAGAAATAATGGTTGGTAAGTGCTAGGACTGAGAGAAAAAGATGAGATTGAGGGCAGAACCTTGCTGGTCAGAGTCAGGAGTTGAATGCTTCTTCCAAAGAGTTCGGGAAACCTCTGGAGGGTCTGGAGTAGGAGAATGACTTGAATGTCAATTTACATCCTGCTCTATTGTGCAGAGTGGCTCTTTGGGGATAAGAACGCAGCAGGAGAGCCTGTAAAGACAGTACTGTGAGCTGCACAGATGGTGGTTTCCCAGCCCAGGGAAGTGGCAGCAGAGGTAGCTTTAGTACACAAAAATATGCATAAAAATGTAAGTGTTTTTTAAATCTCAGTCCTTAGCACTAGATTTCTATTTTGATGGCGAATGAAGCTGGAAGCAAACAAAAGGACTAGAAAACAGAAGAAATAAAGACTTAAATTAGGAAAATCCTGAAGTGGCAGTCCATCACCCTTCTTCTCCCACTCTGAGATTCAAGCATTTCTCTGCTGCGAGAAAGTGGTTTCCACTCCCTTTTTTTTCCTCTCTAATTTCCACTCCACAGTTAATACATGAAAAGTGTACACATTTTGAAAAAAATACTGAATTCTGGCATTGGTAGCCAAAATAAATTTCAACTACGCTCAATGGTGAGATTTAGAGAAGATGCCCAATGAAATTGTAAGTCAAAATTTCTCAGAGCATGGTGCACAGCCTACCTGGAAGGGGATTTAAAATGCAGATTGAGGGAATCCCACATTTCATTGATTAAATGGGTCTTTGGTGTAGGCCACAGAATCTGCATTTTCACAAGCTCCCTGAGTAATAGTTGTCCACTGTAAAATTTTAAAAACCCTGCTTTAAGTTGATTGATGTTGCACCGTGCTAAGAAATACCTTGGGGAATTTGAAATATAGAGAAGAGGGTTGGGACTAAAGTTATAATGAGGCTAAATAAATAAATACAAAGATATGACATCAGCCATAAATCTCACCCAAGATAATAATGTTAATATTTGGGTATATATTCTTCAAACTTGCTTTTATGCACATATACTTTTTTTCATTAAAAATGGTGAGTATGCACTTAGATTCTATTGTAATTGACTTCATGAACATAATATTTTTTTTTTCATAAACACGCTCATTTTTCATTGCTTGGCTGGCTGATGAGGGTGAGATGTGGGAGTGGGGGTAGGGGTGGGCAATGCCTGAAGGGACAAACATCTGATCAGGATCTATGCCTTTAATAAACAGGGGAAGTAGAGTTGGGAGGATGGAGGGCTGACATGATAGAATTAGAAACATATTTTATTTTAGAACTGAGAAGTTTTTTCTGATTGGTGAATCTCTGGAAATACACACACAACTTGTGTCATGAATTTCCCTTGCTGGATGAAGGCATTTTCTAAAAAGCCAAGCACAAAAGAGTTTTCAGACAAACAGGGATAGCAAGCAAGTGTCAAAAAACAGCACCATGATGAGTATTTTCAGCTTCGGTCCATCTGCTTTCTCTTTCTTGCATTACAGGAATGTTGAAGGAAGAAGGGAGCCAAATTCTGGAACAGTAAGTGTATGTATTTTATTATTTTGGACATCCACTTGGAAAGCCTCAATATTCTCTTGACTTCCCTACCTACTAAATCTATAAGCCTTCAGACAGACTGTGCCTTTCTTTTTCATGCTTGAAGTGTTGGGTGCATAGAATTGCCAGATGTAGCAAATAAAAAATCAGATTTCCAGTTTAGATTTGTATCTTGGGTAAAGGAATATTTTTTTAATATAAATATGTGCCATATATTTAGGACATACTTATACTTAAAAAAAAATTTTGCTTACCTGAAATTCAAATTAAGTAAGTGGCCTATATTTTATCTGGCAACTTTATTAGAGTAGTTTCAGAGGGAAATATTGCACTATCGTTCCTGGCCCCCTTCAGTTTTATTGACATGTAATTGACAGCAGGCACAAGTTAAAGGTAGATAATGTGATGATTGGATATATATGCATATTGTGAAAGTTTCTCACAATAAAGTTAATATAATCGTCACCTCATGTAATAACTGTTTTGTTATCATTGTTATGGTAAGAACATTAAACTTTACTTTCACAGCCACTTCAGGTATATAGTACTTGTTATCTACAGTCACAATGTAGGTAACATTAAATACATGAAACTTACCTCTCATAACTAAAAGTTGGGACCTCTGGACCAGCATCACCCCACTTTTCCCATCACTCAGCCCTTGGCTACCACCATTTTATTCCTTTTTTTTTTTTTTTTTAATGAGTTCAACCCTTTTAGTGTTCACATATATTGAAATCTCATTAGTCTTTCACTACCTGACTTATTGCATTTGGCATGATGCCTCAGGTTTCCTCTATACTCTTGCAAATGACAGGGGTTCCTTCTTTTGTGTAATCTCTTAATTTACAAGTGAAAACACTTTAGTTAATGCAGCAAGTAATATGTTGT
This sequence comes from Galemys pyrenaicus, assembly GCA_019455555.1. Taxonomy (NCBI): domain Eukaryota; kingdom Metazoa; phylum Chordata; class Mammalia; order Eulipotyphla; family Talpidae; genus Galemys; species Galemys pyrenaicus. The sequence continues at coordinate 4,206,738 of JAGFMF010011606.1, read as the reverse complement.
TCTTAACAATATCTTTCTGTATGGTTCAACAGTGTTCCCTTCTGAGAAAAAATAACACTGTCCAAGGTAACAACCACTGCTTGAAAAAAAAGACAGTGGCAGGAAATCCAACTTTGACTTCAGATCACACAGGCGGAAACCAGGTGCCTTCTTGCTTCCTTTCTGTGATAGGTTCTGGGTAAAGCACTGGTTGTTCTGAGGCCCAGGGACTTTCCTGGACGCCCCAGTTCCTGCTCATGCTTCTTAGGTGCTGATCCAAGTATGTGCTCATTACCTTCCAAATGCATGTCCAAGGAAGTTGTACAAGCCAGGGGTGATGCTCCAGCAGAAGCCAGTCCCTAGGCCCAGAGACTAGCATTTTGATAATGAGCAGAGAGAGCATGCAAAGAGGAGCACTGAGAACAAGCAAAAGAAGAAAGATCATTGAGTAAATGTATTTTCCTGGAAAGGAAGACTTGATGTCTAGAATTTGTAATAAAACTAACTGAGGCGCTCACACTGGCTCCATAAAACGCTTAATCACCTTGTTGTTTTGTAACAGCTTCTCCCTTTATGGGAGAATTAGCAGCTTTTAAATCTCCTTTATTTGATTAACACCGGAATCAACAACTGCAACCTGTATTGGGTTCCAGTAAAGTACTATATTTGCAACTTTATTAAAGAAAAAAGATGTTTTTTAGGGTCTCATCTATAACAAACAAACATGCTTTTAAAGTTTTTTTGTGTTTTTTTTTTTTGTTTTTTTTTTTTAGGAAAACAAAAGAACAGAATCTATAGGAGGAAAAACATTACAATGAGTAATGATTGTTAGTCCAAGACATATACAACACCATTACAATCTGTTTTCTGAATTCAGATCTCTTTTTTCCTCTTATAACATGGATTTAAAAGAAAAAGAAAATTGATTTTTCGTTTTTAAAAATGTTTCATCACTTAATTATGATTTTCCCCAAATTACAGCAGTTTGAGTTGGCTCATAAGAGGTAATCAGTATTCTGGGTGAATGGAAGGTCTTTAAATTTTAGCAAAAGTCCCCAAAATGTGGTCCTTATCTTTCAGGTATTTGAGCTGTGGCAGCCCTTCAACACCTCCCCCCACACAAACTCCCCCCTCCCCAAAAAAAAATATCTTGGTGGACCTGAATATAGGTTGTGTGCTCGGAATGAGCTCCAACCCCAGGCCCCATCCTCATGTGATTTTCAATCTAAATGCCATCTTAACCTACCACATTTTTCACCCTAGTTTTCTTTTTATCTGTTGCTTTTATCTATGGGGAGTTTCCAAACACATCTAGAATCATGCAGTTCTGAGGTGAAGTCATCTCCGGTCTACAACAACATAAGGGACAAATCTAGTAAGATTTCTGTTAAACTGGTCTTATTCTGAAAATACTATGACCTTCCTTCTTTTCCTTCCTTCCTTTGCATTTATAAAATGGTAATGGCAGTTATTTTTATTTTGCTTTCTTAGTGTCCTTGATTCAGAAGATAAATCTCACCTCCCATATTGGTGGACCTATGTGTTCAGAGGTACATGCCTGTTTAAGGCCAATGATCTGTGAAGCCCCAAATATTATAGAGCCCTGATGTTTACCTGTTTACCGTTTTAAGAGATTAGGCTTAGTCTGGAAGACAACTTTGTACAAAGAAAGTTCTAGAGTCAGACAGAGGATCTGAATCAGGTTTTTTTTCCCTGTGTGCGTCCCAAAGCAGGCACTAAGCTTCATTTCCTACGTAACTGGGGTGATAACATCTACCAGAGAGAGACAGAGTGAGAGAGTGAGAGCAAGAGAGCATGAGCACAGAAAATGAAAACTCCTAACAAAATAGGTTGATGTGCAGTCAAGGAATGTTTGCTCCCTGACATTCTGTGTGCCCCACCCCCTCCTCATCACTAAAATAATTAAATGAAAAAGTCTCAGAGCAAATATAATAGATATAAGAAAATGCATGACTCCATAGCACTTTCCATAAGCCAAAAGGAAAAAAGGAGACTGATCTAAAATTGAGGATTAGGGTGAGGTTAATTCAGAGAGACTCCCTCCAGATTGAGGAGAATTTTGAAAGACAGAGCACGCTGAGAATGAAAGCATCTTGGAAAGGGACAGGTTATTGGGAAGCATATAATCTTAGGTTTGGCAGAGTGTGGGATGTATTGGGACGTGACCCACTTGGCTGTTTTCCTAGGATACACATACTGACAGTCCCCTTTCAACTCTGTCACTTTATCCATTACATCAAGAAGAAAGTCTCAGTGTGTGTTAGGCTACCTTTAACACTCTCTACCACCTAATAAATTATTTTAACAAAGATCAGGCTGCAGGATGATAGCAAGAGGAGTCAAGAGTTTCTAGATGATTTAAAAAAAACCTCTTTTCTTTGTCATTATTTTTCCTATTATCTTCTATTTTTGTTTTATTTCCTTTCTATAGTGATATAAAGATTTGAAATAGAGTGAAACTTTAAAGGGAAGTAACCTTAAAATATTATATTAAAATAGTATTAAAAAATGGGGTACACAGGGCAAAAATCATACCAGTGGCCCTATAATGAGTGAAATTTAGGGAACACTAGTCTAGCCCATGTCTCTCATAAGGAATCAAAGAGGCAAACAGGTTCAGAGAAAGGAAGTTAACTCTTTATCAAGATTAAGTAGTTTGCATTAAGACTGAAACTGTTCTTTCATACAGCTCTTTATCTAACTTTGCATCAGACAACACATTCTAGTGTTAAATGGAAGGTAATTGGATCTAAAGTAACAGACAGGTTATGTGCTGTGGGTTGTCTGCAAGGGAGGTACAAGAGGCTGGCATGTCTTAGAGAAAACAAAAGTTTGTTTAGAACCTGATGCTGGGGGTCTGTGTGTTCCTCCTGAGCTGAGACAATCCTCCACCCCTCCACCCCAGGCAACAGGAAAAGTCTTGGCACCAGTCCCAAAGGCTGTAGTGGCAAAGATTCCTCCTGGAACCCAGCAAAGATGGCCTGAATCCCAGCTTCTCCTCTTGGCAAGAGTCAGTTTACATCTCAGCTCATTTATACACTTTACTCATCTGTAAAAAATTATAAGAATCATAATAGCTAACATCTGCCAGCCCCCTTGATACATTATTTTGCTTAATTCTCAAAGAAATAAACAAAAAACCTAGAATGAAGTTATCATTATCTCCAAATTATCGAAAAGGATGTTTGGACTCTGATTAAGGTGCTAACCAGCATTTCTATTGTTTAACAGCCGCTGGCACAGGATACAAACCCAGTTTCAGTCCAGATTGGCCTTAACCATACTCTCACAGTGTGAATTTTAAATGAAGATAAGGACTACAAATCACCCAGCACAGTGCCTGGCACTGTGCTCCCTCCTGCCTCCACCCATCTTTGCCCTTGGGGGCGTGTCTATCACTTCCATCCGTGCACCCAGAATTTTTTCGGTAGGGGCGTGACCTGGGACTACAACTCCCAGGATGCCCCAGGAGGAGAAGCTGACCAATCAGGAAGCCTGATCTCACTTTCCCAACGGCTGGCTCCATCTAAGTAGTTGAAACTGCTTGGTCGACCATTGGTCCAGTCTGTTCTGACAGAATCAGTGTGGTAGGCAGATCGAGATTATTTGGCATTAAAGGATACAAGTCAGTATGGGAGGGTGAAGATCGGACGTTTCCAGGCTGTCTCAGGCCCATCTTTAGTCGCCTAGACATGGGCAATGGGTGTCGGAGAGGGCTCCTCTAGCGCTCCTCAAGCCCTTGCCTCTGTGGAGAAGGGGCGATTGGCCGGTGGGGGTGGGGTTGCACCGCGGTGGTCATGCACAGGCCGGGTTCATGAGGATCGCTTTTCACTTCGTCTTTATCCACTTTGGTAGCCTGACGGCTGCGGAAACGTCAAGGGTACTTCAGTTTCCGTGAGGGGCCTTTGGTCAGCTGGCTGCCTGCGGGGCCCTGAAGACCCAGGGCACCTCACAGATGGGGGTGGTTGGGCGGAAGAGGAGGGGCTGCCTTTCAGCGTCGTGGCTCCTCGGTGGGAGGGTCTGAGCTGTGCCTCCTGGCCTTCTTCAGGGGGCTCTTCCCTTAGTTGCGTTAGTACCTCCATTTTAGCTGGTCTTGGCTTCTGACCACCCCCATTCCCTGTACCCCCAGAGCCTGGTCGTCGCTTCTCACCTCCAGGGGAAAGGCCTGACTGAGCACCTGGGAAAGACTGGACTTCTCCCTGACCCAGTGGGGTCCACTGGCAGCTCTGGCCTCCGGCCCCGCTTGTCACCCATCCTTGGGCACCGAGGGCCTTGGATAACCAGACACCCTAGTGGAGAGCATCGACTTTCTTGGACATTTCTCTTTTAGTTTCTGCTTCCCTCTCAGCATTTGTCATTTTTTAAAAAATTTATTTCCATTTCTCATGTTTTCGTCCTTTCATTCCACCACTCCGCCCCACCCCCTTTCTTTTTCCTCGTCTTTCCTTTCTCCTGAATCCTTTGGGTTTCCCTGCCCAAATATGACTATTGATGTCATTCCCCTTTTAGTGCCTAGGGACTTGAAGGTGTATGCGACGTTATTCTTTTCATTTTCCTTTTTTTTTTTTTAATTGGATAACAATATTTTTATTTCCTTTGCAGTGGCTCTGAGAGTGACTAGGGTAACCTCAAACTCAGGAAAAGGCAGAGGCCAGGAATTGACTTAAAGGTTAGTTTGTTTTCATTATTTTGGACGAGAAGCCCGACTTATAACTACCCATCTTTCATGTTGCTCAGGTGGAGTGTCTGCTAATTATTGGCTTAAAGATATTTGAATGGCTAAGGTTACTTTCTAGTGAGCCACCTCTATAAAAATATATAGAATAGCGTGTTGATTTGTACATTTCAGTTAACCAAAATTTAAATGTATGCAGTTGTTCTAACTCCCAAATAAATAGAAGTGGTCATTTTGCCATCCTTGTAGTCAGTGAATTATAACTGAATCTTCATCTTGAGTTGTACTGTATACTTAAAACAATCATATGGCCCTTATTAAGAGTAAGTTAGAAAAAGACAAATTTGCATAAAATTAGAGATCTTATATGATTGCTAAAGTTCGTGAATCTGGGAAGGTTTCCTGATAAAGGGACTTCTGCATTTTCATTGTCTTTGCTCCATCTTGTAGATATGGTTTGATTGAAGAAGAAATTTAATCCTAAAACTATTTCATTTGGACATGTTTTCACTTGAAAAAGGGTTAACATGACAAGTTAATGCCTTTTTCGGTTAGAATTCCAACCATTTGTAAAGACTACTAATTCACAATTAGTTCTGACATAATAAATTTTCCTTTTATTTTTTTCTTTATTTATATATATTTGACATCAATTGTGGTCTCCATTTCACCAGTGCACCTGAAAATTTATTTTAAAAGTATGCATAAATACTTGATTTATAGATTCACTTTTTTTTTTCTCTTTTAAAATCAGATGTCTAAGAATGATGGCACTGACCATAAGCTAAATGTGGAAGCCATGATTAAAAATATTAACACAATTTCTTTGGAGTTGAAGAAGATGAAAGGTAAATATGGAATCACTAAATTAAAATATTTGCATGTCATTGTTATAAAAAAAAAAGTAGTAGAGCCAATGTGTGCTTCTGCTGGAGTAAACCAAAAATTTTGCCCAGTATTTATGATTTCTCTATTTCTTAGGAAATGTTTACACTATAATATAAACTAAATCTCTAAAGATGAGTTATATTTGAGCATTGACCTGGAACCTAGGAGACTTGAATTCCCATCCTTGCACTGGCATTCTTAGGATATTGTCTAACCTCTTTAATTTTACTTCCCTTGCTTCCCTTCAGCAAACAATGACATCACAACACAATGGTGTTCAACAGTATGATGTTCAACTCCATGGTGTCACATTCTGTAAAATTCAGTGTCTTTACCCATTAATCCCTACTAAGCTCATAAACTCCTTCCAACCTGAAAATTATAATCTTGATTCTGTTTGTTAATGATGCTTCATTTTAAACAGACTCATAGGTTGACACCTTAGAGGTTATCATGTGTGGTCACTTATGTCACATACATTCCCAGGCATGATCAGTTTTCATGACTGGGTATTTCTAGGAATCCCTAGCCAAACATTTTGTAATTGGAGAATTCCCTGTCTAACTAGTCACCCTATTTCAGTTTAGACAGTTCTTCCTCACAGACTAGTTGAAATCTGTTCCTCTGTTCCTTCACCCACTGATGCTAGTTATAAGCATGGAAATTACACTGAAGGTGTAGTTTTTATTCTTATGAGAACTCTTGGATATTTGAAGATGGCCTGTGTGTCAATGATAAAGCCTTTATAAGTAACAAAAATACCAACTTGACTTACACAATAAGAAAATTAACAAGAAGATTGAGAAGAGGAGCCCCTAAACTAAAGGTAATTCAGAGTTCTAAATTTCATTGGGCACCAGGCTCTTTCCATTTTTCTGTTACAATGTTCACTGAATCACTCCTTAGATCCCTCCAGCACATTCCCCTTTCCTTTTGTTGCCCAGATTTACACCACATGCATATGTCTGCAGCAGCTACTGCCAAGGGAAATAGGAGTGCCAAAATCGGTTTGGAACAATCAGGACTTACTGTTGAAGCTGGGGAGAGGATCACCTCAAATGGAATCAAGTTGTGCCACCAAGAAGAAGAGGGGAGTGGCTGTTAGTTAGGCACTAAATGATGTGTGCCTGCTGTGTTTTTCCTACATGTTTTCCCTAGGGCAGCATTTCTCAGACTTTGATCTGTGAACCCTGCTGTCTCAAAGGGTACTAGTAGATGATGTGCAATAAAAAGAAATTCATGTTTTGATCAAAAAAGTTTGGGAAGTGCTTTATGCTATATATTTCTCTCACAAATTCACAGGACATATTAAACTTTCTGAGAAATCTGATGTAAAGAAATTTGGTTAGTTTATTTTTATTATCTCTTAAAACCATCTCAACACTATAGCTAGAATTAGCTTTCTAAAATGTAAATCTGCTACAAACCCTCATTGTCTTAACATTGTTCTCAGAATAAATACCAAACCTCCTAGAATGAATTATAAGCACTCTTGAGATAAGATCCTGTTTTACTTTTCCAGATTCTTACCTCATTTTTTCTCTACATATGTTCCCGCCTTATTGAACCATTTGCTCAACACATTTGTTCTTTTTGTACCTGTGCCTTAACAAATGCATCTTCTGAAATCCCCTATTGTATTCCTACCTCCACCCCACCAGATCTAGCCACTACTTATTAAAGGTTAATTATAATGCAAAACTTTTTTAAAAATTTATTAATTATATTTGACATCATTTGTAGTCCCCAGGGAGTACCCACCACCATTTCACCGGTGCACCATCACCTCAGTCCCTGTGCACACTCTGGCCTCATCCCCGTCTTTGCCCTCCCTCCTCCCCTCCGCCCCCTCCCCCATGGTCCCTTTGGTTTATCCTGGCTTTTTGGTCTTGAGTTTTTTTGTTTACTTTTGGTTATAATTGCCCAATTCCTTGAGCTTATTCTTTGTTGTTGTTGTTGTTCTTTCATATCCCTCCTAATAGTGAAGTCATCTGATATCTTTAAAGCCAGCATATTACTTACCTTTTCATTTCACCTGTCACACTGTATAGTAATCACATTTTTACTGTTTCTATCCCTATTTAACTGTAGCTTTCTTCAGGGCATTCCTGTGGAACATTATGCCTTGGTATAATAGGTTCTTGGAAATGCTTACTAAATGAATAATTGATTCTGGATGCTTGTACTCATTTTTAAAAAAATAGAGAAGTTTTTAGATTCCTCTCAAATTTGACTAACGGATTCAGTTTGGGAATTATACTTTCATGAAGTAAATCAGAAATAAACACCATAAACATTTCTGAAGAACTGTGGCATTCATTGATCAGGCAGTTGGATACAAGTTACTTAAGAGCTAGACTAGAAAGGTAAGCTGGCAAAAAGGAAGAATAAACGAATATTACTTTTATCACCACTTTCTTCCCTAGTAATAATATCAATAGTTAATACAGCATTTACCGTAATCCATATACTCTTCCAAGAGATGTTCATGAATGGACTAGATTTATAGAACAATCCTTTGGTTTAGGAAATATTACCATTGACATAGAGGCATACTGTTAACAAAATCACTCAAATAGTCACTCATTGATCTTATAAAGTGATTTTAAAGAGAAAAAAGTCCACAAGATGAAGAACTTTAAAAAATAGTTAACAAAATAGAAAGCTAATGGAAGCAAACAGAAGAATGTTGAAGTCCAACAATATGAACTGTGAACTGGCTGAGTAAAGCCAAGAAATAGACACAAAGACTCAGGACCTGGTGGTACCAGAATCATCTGGAAGTGAGGATGAGACTTAGGCTAAGAATAGAAAGACTGATTAAATGTTTGATTAAGAATGACATCAAGAATGATGTCTCTTCCCTGCTATAGAGCTGGGCAACTGTTTCTTTTATGGAAGATTGAAGATTTATTCCTTGAGAGAGTAAAATGAGATTTCTAGCCTGATCCCACTAGCCACCAGCTAAGGGAGAGTATAGCACTGAAAAGAAGGGCATTAATATAAAGTTTACACACTAAATTACAAAAGCTCCAGCTTTCATTTTCTGTTGGTAACAAAACAGTGGCAGTTAGATTTATACCTTCAAGCAGATTTTGCTTTCAAGAATGTGACCAGCCAAAGAGAAAATGTCTAAAGATACTAATTCAGCAGTTCTCCCAGCAAATTACCAGCCAGATCAATCCAAATATTGACTACTAGGGGCACAGAACTTCCAATCATATTTTAGCACCACAGTTTGAATATGGGGAGACAATTATAGTATGTCAGGTATTTGAAGAAAGCATCTAAAATGGAAGGAGAGAGAAAACCAGTAAATTGAGTCAATGAGGAAGCAATATAAATCAAATGTAGATGAAACTTTTAAGAACTTATCAGCATCCACAGAGAAGTAAGGGTAGATGTTATAACCATGAAAAAGGAACAGGATACCATAAAAAAGGAATGTGTAGTGAACAAAAGGGAGCTCTTGGAAATTAAAAGTACAACACAAACTGTACAGAAGGGCTTAAAGATGAAATGGGTAAATTCCTCAGAATGTAGAGCGAAAAAAAATAAATTTTAAGGGAAAAAGATCAATTAAGGATGACCAACAACCAATAAATAAGGATGCTATAAAGATCATAAACAGTAGACAGGGAGGGATTAGGGAAATCAGAACATTTTCCAGAGCTGACAGATTGGGCTCAGTGAAAGAGCCCAAAACAATGAGCAACAATAAACCCATTCCAAAACACAATACTGTGAAAACACTGGAAGAAGAAAAAATGTTCATGTCTTAAAAAAACAGTTATTTGAGAATTAGAATCATATGACTTCTCAATAGAATCACTGGAAGCTAGAAAAAATGCAGCAGTGCTTTTGAAATCCGAGGAAACATGATTTCCAACTTAGTTTCTATAGTCAATATATCAAATATTTGTATGGAGAGAGAAATCTTGAGACATGTAATTATTTTCTCCTCTAGAAATTAGTGAGGTTGTATTCACCAAAATAAGGGAGATGACATGAGATTCTGGAAAGTGAATACCCTAGTAGGGGAAGGCAGGAATCCCTAGGATAGTGATGCAGGGAGTTCCAAGAAGAGGCTACATAGGTAGACAGTCCAGACTAGAAGAGATGAGAAGACTCAAGACTGGGGAGATTGTCAACAGTGTAACAGCTATAGCATTTGCTATACTGAGATTTACCTAACTAGAGGAAATTTGGGATAGATTTGTAATAAAAAAATGAAAAAAAAAGAGAAACAATTATTGTCATTGGGTGGTATTTTGCAGGAAGAAAAATGTCATCCCATAAGATTCTGCTGTGAAGAATATTTAACCTTTTTTAGTGTTAAATACTGAGCCATCAAAATTGTACTCAAGTATGAAGAGTGGGTTGAAAGAATTTCTATCTTAATCTTCTAAAATAAGACAGATAACATCTAAAATTAAATATGCATGTCACTTAGAAATATGGAATTGGATATCAACCTCCTGAAATAAAAACACTAACCAGATACACACAAAACAACAACAAAAGCAATGAAAATAAAATGAACTAAAAAAAAAAAAGTTAAAAGTGTTGCTTCTGAGAGATAAGAACTGCTACTTTTTGGTAACATTCCCTAAGGGCCAACTGACTCTCTATACTATGTGTATATAACAGATTTTTAAAGAGTTTAAGAAAGGATAAATCCAATTTGTGTAAATCAGTTGTAGTTTAGTCACATAGCAGCTAAGATGGGCTAAGGAGCCCTTCTAGAAAATTTTTCTTATGCTTATTTTGTGGTAGATAAATATGACTTTAAGCCAAAATGGGCACAGCTCAATTACGGTTTGATCTCTAATCATTTCAAAGAAAACTAAGAATTAGGAAATGGCTAAAAGTGGTATGCATCTATGATATATGGGCTGCAATATAGTATCTTTTATTATTTTGTTTTCTACAGAGCTCTCCCAGTTATTGCTTTGTGACCTTACTCTACATTTTAATCAACCCACGAAGACAGATGATTTAAAGGAAACTGAAAGAAACAGCTCCCTCTCAGAAGAGTCTGAAATATCAGACATATGCCTTGCTTCCAATATTTTTTCCATCTGATTTCTTATTTGTTTGTTATGCATTTAACTACTTATTATAGAATTCATACCTGGGAGAATTGAGTTTCCTAGTGTACTTAATAGAATAAAAATAAAGGTAAAATATTCCATTATAAATAATAATTTTGTATTCTTAAAGCCTGTTTTATTGTTAGAATGTTTGAAAGAATGGTTAATTAACTTCACTACAGGCAAGAACAGGATATAGAAAATTGGCCTTGGGGCACCACTTATCCTTTACCTCATGTTTGAATTTGGCCCAGATTGAAAGAGAGTTATTAAATTAGAAGTGGACGGGATGAGTTTATATTCATCAGAACCCTCCTGGTAAACAATGACAGAACAGCCAAAGCTCACTTGAACACTGAGTTGGGTAGCTTAGCATAGATTTCAGAGACTCCACAAATTCATCACACATCTCTCTGTCCCATTTCTGTTTCTGTGGATTGACTTTATACCCTTCTCTTATAAACTGATTTCCTTCATATGGAAGGTAAAGTTTTCAGAAGAATAAATGCAAGAAAGTTATCTAATAGAAAAGATAGATCAATTTTTTCCATGTACGTGCACTGTTCTTTCATCTTCCAGGAAGACCTTGGTAAAATCTACATTACTTGAAGATGATTTTAGAGTTGGGTGGGGTTGGAGGTGGGATGTGGGAACCTAGATATGATGGCCCAGATGTATTTGACATTAAAGCCTTATCTTTAAATATAAAATGTTTTCTTTTTTCATTTGTAGCTTAAATTTGCTTTAAAACACATATGTAATAACATAGATAAATAACAAAGTCATTGAAGTTGTTTTAGGAACCCAGAAGTAAAGCAAAAGGTAAATTAATTTTAATCCCAGGAAGTTATCCAAACATTCATTTATCTTTCATTAAAAAAATACACAAAAATCCCCCTAGCAAACACTAACAAATAAAAAAGAATGAAATAAATGTAAAACTTCTTAAATTACTAAAACTATGAAATTTTAGTAATTTTTAAATTATACATTTTAAACTGTTGATTGTTTCTGACAAAGTTTTGGTTACAAAAATATCAGTTTAATGTGGAAACAAAACTGATTACTATTTCAGTGTTCTTAAACTTGCTCCAAATTATTTCCATAATTGTTTAAATCACTGTACTTTGAAATAGGTTTTCAAGACACACATTTTTAAAAATGAATTATTGCAGTGCGCAACTAGACTTCAAGTGTGAACATTGTTACTCATGCACTTTACAGACACTGAAAAAGAATAAATAAATTATGGGATATTGACAGTCTTCATTTCAAACACTTTTTTTTTAAAGTGAAAGGGCAAAAACTTGTGTTGACGTTGAGGTGTTTGATTCAGTTGTAAGTGTTTGTTCCTTCACCAGGGTTGCTTAATCTTCCCATGCTTGCAACAGAGGCAGGAGGAAGGTTGATGCACTTGGCTAACTTGCTAGAGACAGCCCGCAGAGTACGTTAATGTGCACTGGTATCTGGAACCTCGGTTTTTCCCATCAATGAGCAGAAGTGGCATTTTCCTGAAGTAGTCGATAATATCTGACACAGACAAAAAGTCCTGAAAGACCCAAAATAGGGACATTAATCAGCCTTGGAATGAGTGGCATGTATTTCACCTTTGTTGTTATCTGTATATCATGTTCTATCTCTTCAGTTATGAGGGTTGTGGGGAAAAACAAAGTATGGCAAGTATTTTAATGATTCTTGCTGTAGAACTTTGAAAATGTAATTCCCAACCATCATCCAATTTCCAACCATTATCCAATAAACCACAGATAAAAGGCTACATATTATTAACTATATGTTAGTAAATGATTATATGACATAGGCTATAATAGAATTTTAGTATATAAAATTAACACATTCAAATTTCACATATAAAACAAAAACTTTCAATATAATCATATATACACATAGTTGTATATAGTTATGTCTTAATATTACACCAAACATTCTGATTTTGATTGCTCTCTTCATGTTTTTGGTTTCGGTTTCTGTATTCCTACTTCACTCTCAATTGCTAATAGTGTGAGGAGGAAGGAGGAATGAAGAGGTAACCAGCATGGCTGGTGTCTGACGGGATATCTGTAGCAGGGCATGTAAGTTTCTTCATACTCTCTCTCCTGTGTCCACACTGCCACCTCCACACTTAGAAAGGTTCTGCAGCCAAGTCTTTGCATCCATTGCTTGGATGACCTTATCCTGATGGCCAGACTAGGAAAACCCCATCCATACTTTAGACTTGGGTCAGAAGTCACCTTGGTACCCCAGACAGGATTATGCTTTTTCCCCAAGATGACTTTCTGGGTGCCTCCCTCCAGGGCAGCTGCAGTGAGTGGTTTGTTTTTGGGTGTGTCCACAAGACGGAGAGAAACCCTGGAGGGTAGGTATCTTTGCTGCTAAGGGACCTATGCAGCTTTATCCACAATGAATCAAACATTTGATCAAAACCATGTGTTTTTATACTTATTTTCAGTAACAGAACTGAAAAATATTGGGAGTGAAGTAGAAGTTATAGGTGAGTTGTTTGTCTGGAAATGTTTGATTTAGTCGATTATCTTCCTGGAACTTTGAACTTAAAGAACATATTTGGGGCATTAAACTTAGCTGTTAACTTCCTTTACAAAAGGCAATTTTTAAAATGACCAGTCCCAATGATTACCCAAAAAATGACGAGCATAAAGCTTGGTAGAACAGAGGAAGAATTTTTTTTTGGCAACTGGATAGCCTTTACTAGGCAAACCTCAATTTTCAGTAAAAAAAAAAAAAATACATCCAAATAACTAAATAATCACTACCAGAATTCCTTTTTTTTTCACCTTTTCAAATGTGGATTAAAAATAAGCTGGTTTGTAAATATATTGAAACTAAAAGTTACGTCATAATAGAGAATGATAGAAAAGACTTGCCTTTAACACCACCTAATTGGATTTTTAAAAAAGTTTTTAAAATGTCAGTCTTTTTTATTTTGAAAGGCATATAAGTGGCTTCAGATTATTTGAAATAAAAAATACCTATGGTAAAGGTAGCTACTGTTAACATTTTTTTTTCCCTTCCGGTAAGTGAAGAGGAACTACACTAACTGATTTAACTCTGAGGCTGCCATTCAGTAACACCAAAGTCCCATGCAGGTGGGTCTGTAGAGAGAGAGAGAGAGAAAGAGAACTGGAGTGGGTGGAAGGGAATTGTAGAGGTTCTTACCTCTTTCCCTCGGAGTCCTGTTCCCAGCAAGTAAACTTGGCTTTCCTCCTGATAACGGATCTGGATGTTATAAACTTTGTCTTTGTACAATACCATGAGGACATACGGATTAGTTATTGTTTTTTTAGAGCTGTCTCTGACCAGGAACGTGCCATCCTAAAAGGATAAATTCTTGTTATTATGGTTGCAGGAAGTCAATACTTCTGTTGCTGCTAAGAGCAGCAGACAAGCCTCCTTGGGGATCTTGGAAACCTATCAGTTGACAAGTCAGCAGATACTCAGTTCTCCAAAGAGTAGCTATGGGTCTCATGCGCTAGGTACATTGGCGGGCAGGAAAGAGGCAGCAGAGATTGTATCAAAGAAGTGATTTTGGAAGTCTCTTGATGAAAAAAAATTCCTTTGTCAAGAATAAAACAAATAAGGGGGTCTCCTGAGTAGTCTAGGAGTTAAGTCTCAGCACTATCACCTCAATGGTCCAAGTTCAATCCCTGGTGAGGGAGCTGCCCACATATGGTGCAGCAGACCTCTCCTGTCTCACCCACTGCTCCCCTCAGCAGTATATTTAAGTAGATCTGTCTGCTTAAATACACTGGAGATCTGTCTGCTCTCCAATCTTTCTCTGGTGAGTCATCTCATTCCCTGTACCTCTGGCCTACCCCACAAATGGCTTTTATGCAAAAAAAAAGGAATAAAACAAATAATAGGAAGCTGAGTGGATAAGGGCACCAGACAAAATAAGGACTTCATTGGTGAACTGAAGTTATAGCTTCATACTCCTCGAAGCTAATTCCCTAACCCTTTCTTTCCATATCCCAAGTCAGAAAACACTTAAGTGTTTAAGAAATTCACCCACTTTCAAACCTCATGATCTTTAGATGTTTCATTATTGTATATTCATGTGAACAAAACTGAATATAGACTGTGTTCTTATCACTCTTTTCTTCCTGACATTTACTAAAGAGTGTTGGTATTTTGCTGTATTTTAAAATCATCCCATCAATTATTGTCACATAATGTGAACAACAATTGATGTCAAACATATATAAATAAAAGAAAAAAATATTGTCACATAATATGAAGACTATAAAGTTCTAATATAAAAATAGAATTAATCAGTCTGAATTCATTTTAGCTACTCTCTCCTTGGTGTATTGAAGCAGAAACCTTTAAATAATCATCGATCTCCAATAAGGGCCTTTCTCTGTTCTTGTTATTCTAAGTTAATTGGGTAAGTACCCATCAGAACATATACCTGTTGAATAAATATACCCCTGTACCAGTGATTCCCAGCTTTGGCTTTAGAATCACCTGAGGAATTCTGAAGACTTCTCCAGCACTCTAATTAAATCAGGTGATACCCAGGAATCAGAACTTTCTAGAATTTCCCAAGTGATTAAATGTATGGCAACGATTAAAAATGACTGTTGTAGACTCAAGATGTAAGACAAAGGATCTCTGCTTTCCTTTTTCTGATAAATTTAAGGGTAAGGTTTAGCACTGAACCATGGAAAATTGGTTCAGTGAAAGGAGCCAATTTTCATGTGAAAGGACAGACAGAAATTTCTAAGGGAAATTGTGAAGAGTTACTGCTATCTCTCTTGATATGGGTCCCTTTACATCAATGTGGAAGGCAACTGTAATAAAAGGAAGATGGCACCAATAAGTTGTTGGAAAACTGGGGGAAGAGTCAACAGTATCTGATTCCTCTGACAAGATGGACCCTTTTTGTTAATAGAAATCTCCTAATATACTGGCAGCCATATAACTGTCTTCACTTTGATTTTTCCCAGTGTCTTAGGTATCATTGCTATGGATGCTGGCAGAGTGAAGCTGGGACTAACGGGTTCCATCAGTATACCGGCAAACGGCACCTAGCAGAATTCCTAGCCTTTAAGTGTTACTCAATAAGTCAATTTCTTTTTTCTCCTCCCATTAATATTTATAGCTACTTTAACTTTAGCACAGTACCTGGTTTATCTTCCTGAGAGCAGCTTCTGCCTCTGGTCGGGTAATATAAGAAACGTACCATTCTTCATTTAATGGACTCTGAAAAAGTAAAATTTTAAAAACTGAATAAATTTTGTAGCTACATATGTAAGTGAAAAGAAAATGCTCCAAGAAATCATTTCTATAAATCATCATCTCAATTCCATGAAGTCTGAAATATCAGTTTTCTTAATTTGAATCTGGAATTATTCAGGTGAGGGCTAAGTAGTTTGTACAAACTTCTTTTGATCATAACACAATAGCTGTGAAAAACCATTCCTTATATGAGGGCAGCTCTGAAGACACAGATGTCATCAGTTTTTTAGTTGAGAGTAATAATACACTTCATGAAAACAATGGGTTAATGAGCAGTTAAATAACTTATTTCAGCTCATAAACTAGGAAATGTGAAAATACAATTATTTCTCTCACTGTTACATGCAAAACACATAGTTTCCACTGGCAGTGTCTGACAGAACATCAAGGAAAACAAACATTGTTCTTCACCTAGATCCTCCCCTTAATTTTTTCACAAAAAAAAAAAAAAAAAAAAAAGAAAGAAATTAAGGCCAATGGAAGATTCAAANCAAAAAAAAAAAAAAAAAAAAAAAAGAAAGAAATTAAGGCCAATGGAAGATTCAAATACAAGCAAATATGTGATGGGGGTTTCTGATGATTCATTTGCTGGGGGGGAAATATAATCAAATACAAACATAAAGTTTATTACCTCTTCTTCTCCAGGAGATGGTGGCCGAGGTTTGCCTGAAACTGGCAAGGAGAAGTTTCTATCAATTCTGGGTTGCATTCTGTTGCTTGGGCCTTCGAAAGGACACCATTTTGTAAGTTAATACTCTGCCATAAGTTAATATTCTGTGTAACACTTCTCCCTCTTCCTACCCCTTTGTCCCCAAGCCCCCTTGCAGTCATTCCCAGTGGTTAACATTTCAAGAAGCCAAAGCTTCAAAAAAAATTTTCCCCATTCAAAACCACAGGGCTGTTCAGGCATTATTCTGTAATCATGTCAGGGAAGTTCAGAGAACAGTACCACAGATTTGTGTGATTTCTCAAAGGTGCATGTTATATAATATAAAGTGACTGATCCACTTATGCAAAAGTCACAGTCATTTTCATATGACCATTGAAAAGAATATTTAAGAGACAGATCTTTTCATAAAGTTATGCATGATTCAGCACACCCAGAGTAGATTCCCAACCACTGGTTTGGCGCCAATGCTTAAAAAAGACAATTCTAATCTCATTTTCATGAAAAGAAATGTGCAATACCCAAGACAAAGTGAAACTGCTTGGGAATACAGTTAGTTTTCAGAACCAGAATTTGCTACCTGCCATTCTTTAACATGTTTTTCTAAAGAGGTAGCACTCTTCAAACTCACACAGAAGGCCTGACAGATTAACCACTGGTCCAGAAGTCTGTTTTGTACCTATAAATTACCCTGCTCTTACCCCTTACCTTCTCTAGCACTCTTTTTCTTGTTTTCGGTTCCCTGAAACTTCTGGAGAAGTGCAGCCTAATTTCAGGAAAGGTGTGATTGTGTTGATTTGTAATTGCCAAGGCTGTTTTCTGTGTGCCAGCTGTTTTTAAACTGAAAGTTTCTGTGAGCTCCATGTTCTCCTAATTATTCATGAGTCATTATTTCATTCATTCGGCAATATTTATTCAGCCCTGCCCTGTCCGGCCTTGAATAAAGCACCTGTGCACACTTCCTTTAATCCTCACAGCAACACAACAAGTGGGTGTTATCTTCACTTGGCATAGAAGGAAACAGAGGTTCAGAGTCTAACCCGGCAGGGCCTCCACTTGATCCTGCAATTCCAAACACTACTTATACAAAAAGAATTCCTGGGGACTTTGAATATTCCAGGGTTCAGGAATGTGCACCTTAACAAGTGTTCCAGATGGTCCTGTGTCAGCGTTTTTTTACTCATCTACAATAGGGCACCAAGCATCTGCCCCATGCCACTGAGTGAGGAGCTACCTGGCAAGGGTTCAAATCTCCTGAGCTGTGACACCAGGATTATTTAAGATGGTCTTACCTGTTTCTAAATAATCAGACCAAGCTGGCCCTAAACTGCTATCTTCATTTTAGGATTCCCAGTGCCTGAAGAGACCATCCCCACCCCCACCTTTGCAGTCTAATATAACAAGCAAATGTTTGTTGACTGGATGAAATCTAACCATACAGGAAAGTGAGATAACCAGGGCTTGTATTGCATGACAATGCAGGTCATTTCCATGAAGTCATGACTCATGATGGCCAAGCACATACACTTCCCACTGCGGTCACACACCGCCCTAGATCCTCAAGGGAGGCCTTTGGACAATATATAAAAACACATCCTTTGCCTTCCTAACACTGGAACAGCCAGTGAAGAAGACGAAAAACCAGCTACCCTAAAAGTCTTAGGAGAAAAGGGATCAATTTTGGTTAAGGTAGTAGTCCCAAAAAGAATAAACCAATGGTTTATATAAATAAGTCCTATCATAACTCACAAAACCAGGGGGCTGTAGAAGGTATTTTGGGAAATATTACTATAAGTGAAGTTTCTGGAGCTCAGATGCCTATGGGACCAGACAAGGAACACGATGTGAGTTTACACAACGCAGTGAGTTGTGGAGATGGGGTGGGGGAGGGTATGGAGGAGGTGGGGTGACTTTAGAAGCCTTAAGGTGCATATGAACACTCTGCCTCCAAGATTTTAGGAAAGAGTAATAACAAAGTAGGTTTCACTCTCTGAAGTTTGGTGGAATCCACAGTAGTGTCTCACCCACATGGGAACGTGCAGCTGCTGCAGTAGATGTGCTCCTGAAAGCATGTTACTCTTGAGCTATGATTTAAACTCCATTAACAGCGTTTGCGTCCCCCTGTGACACATGCTGGTGTTGCTGCACATGGACTGTGAGTGCAAAAAGAGTGTTTTGTTTGTCTCTCACAGCTTTGAAAAAAAAATTTAAGCCAGCCTTTATAACCCAGACAATTTCACATTTTTCAGTGCTTTTTTTGGAAAGTAAGTCAGACTCTCTGACCACATTAAGCCACGGCCCTCTATTTACAGGGGTTGGATAAACTTCCACAATCATTAGACAAAACATTCAACAACATTTTAAAAGTGCCTACCAGGTGTCAGTCACTCTCAAGGCTTTAAAGATATGAGAAATAAACAATCTAGTGTTACCATGTAGGCTTTGGTTGCTATTCAAAGTGGTCCATGGACCAGCATTATCAATAACTCATGGGAAATTGTCAGAAATACAGAATCTCAGGTCCCACCCCAAACTCTGAATTAGAATCGACATTTAATTTAAATTCTCAGGTATGCACATTTGAGACCTCATTAAGCAAATATTTACATTGGACATCCGGAGAGGAGGTTTTATTAAAAATATAAGTCCTCGGGCCTCCCTGGTGGCGCAGTGGGTTAAGCAATGCACTATGAAGCAAACCGCAGCCACTGCAGCACGAGTTCAATCCCTGCCTCTGGCCAGGGAGGGGACCCACATGGCGCAGCAGACTTCTCCTGCCTCGCCTGCTGCTCCCCTCTGCCTGTTCTGCTCCTCTCCCCTCAGCAGTGTGTTTCAGTCAGTCTGCCTGTTCTGCTTCCCACTCTGTCTTGGTGAATCCTCTCACCTTCCTCGACTCTGGCCTGTATCAGCTCTTGTATGCATAAATAAATAAATCTTTAAAAAAAATAAAAATATAAGTCCTCACCAAGGTTTAGAGTACCCGAATGTTGGGGTTGAGTTCTCTTGATCTGTATTTAAATATGCTCCTCAACTTGCAACTCTAGGGTAGATTCATTATAAAAACTCAAAACTACAGAGAAAGACAAGCACTAGTCTGAGCCCCAGATAAAAATGTGAGGAAAAGTTCTGTGTGGGGAGATGAAGGCCAAAAGAGCTTCCTGAGGAAGTGTGTGTGTGTATGCGTGTGTGTGCGTGTGTGGTGTTTTATGTGGCATCCTATCATTCTAACAGCCCTTGGCACACAGCTGAAACTGAATTTGTGCTGAATGAGGAAGTCAGATGCTTTTAGGAAAAAATGAAATCTTTGCCAAAAGGCTTTGGGACAGGTTGGTAACCTGTCATGGAGGTGGGTGCCTGGAGGAGGTTGCAGAGCCCAGAGTACAAACCTTTAGAGAAGTACGGTGGCAGGGAGGCACTATGCGGGAAACCACTGTTACTGTGGAGACAGAAAATGGAAGGGTTTCAGTTGGTTTGGGATGAAGGGACCCGATGGTGTGGCTGGGCTTGGGAAAATGAACTACAGAGGCTGCTTTATTTGTTAATAAGCTACATCCAAGACCCCCATGGATGCCTGGAGCCATGGATAGTACTGAACCGCAAGTATACTATTTGTTTACCTTTACATATGTATCTATGATAAAATTTAATTTATGATAAATCAGTAAGAGAGTAATAAAAATAATTGTCAAGTAGAAAAATAAAGAACAGTTATTATCTAAAAGTTATATGTATGTGGTCTCCCTTAAACTAGCTTATTAGACACTGTTTTTTGAACTGTGGATTGATACCACAGATGGACGGATAAGTGGGGATACTGCACTTCCTCCCCCCGCCCCCACACCCAAAACCACGGAAGCTAAGCAGAGAAGGAACGGACTGAACATATTTCACTGCTGTCCCAAATGGATCATCCCAAATTCTAGTGAGCTTCACACATACAAACCCAAACTCAAAATGACAGAAAATGATGTAACAGCGTTTAAAAGTTATTTTTAAAACTTTACTATAGTTTGAGACCCTTGCCTTTGGAGCAAGGCAGAAGCCTTCTGGGGAGGGCACTTCTCTTTCATTTCAGAAAATACATTAATGGTCAGTTTATTTGCCAACAGTGAAGCCCCCAGGGTCTTAAGGACAATAGAGCAGGATGGCTGAGAAACAGAGGGCTGGCTAGATGGCGCTGTGTGACAGTAACAGCCTCCCAGGGCACGGGTGGAGGGAGGGCCTAGGAACTGGAATGCTGCTCCACCCCCACTAACCTACACCTTTAGTGATATCTGCCCTGTGCGGTGGTCTCTGTGAAGGATAGTTTGCAAGGATGAAGGGATGTGAGTGGGAAGAAGCAGGATGAGACAATGGCAGGCATAGTAGAAGAAAATAAAATCAGCTGGAAATTAGAAGCAGCAGCAAAAATTAAGAGCACAAGACACCCAGGGGAAATGACCATTTTTGAGAATCCTCCTACATGTGTGGCGGGAGCAGCAAGGTCTTGCCGGTGGTTCGAGTTTTCTCCCATGTTTAAGGTGAGGACTGGGATTTCCCTCTGAATATAAAAGGAGAAGGTGACCCTAAAGTCTGGAGTTCTTGGGGACACAAGCCTGTGGGCTTGTTGAGGGAGAAATGATCTTGTCTTTCTTCTATTGGTGCCCCTGCCGCTGGGTCGCTTCACTGTGGGGCCTCAGAACCACGTGGCTACTGAGAAAGCAGACCCACGTGGGACAGAGCCCATGCAGGGAAGTTTTTAGACTCCACCAATTGCAAGCTACATTTCCTTAGTTTATGCTTCCAAGATGCAGGATGAACACTAAAGTCCAGGCATACCTCAGAGATGCTGAGTACTCAGTCCAGGCCACCACAATAAAGTATATGTCACAATAAAGTGAATCACACAGTTGTTTTTTTTTTTTTTTTGAGTGGGGCTTTCCAGTTCATAAAAAAGTTATATTTACACTATTCTGTACTCTCTCAGATATGTAAAAGCGTGTTGTCCCTCCCCCCAGCGTAACTTAATGTAAAAAATGCTTTATTACTAAAACCTGCTAACCATTAGCTGAGCCTCAGCAAGTCATAATCTTTTCTGCTAGTGGAGGGTCTTCTAAAAAACAAATCTGTGAAGCACAATAACGCAAAGAGCAATGAAGCGAGATACATCTCTACTTAAATTAATTGGGCTTCTGGAGTTTTATCTCAGAGTGAAAGCATTCCCCAATTCCTGCTAGTAAGGGTCGACTCTTCCTGGGGTGGTCATGGGCAGTCACATTCTGTACCCCTCTTACCCTAAACACAGACTCAAAAGACTGCAATGGATTATGGTTAGCTTCATTGGCTTCTTAAGATCCAAAATGTTCTGGCCATACTATCACTGATTCACTTTTCATTTCTTTAGCCCTCCTGGCACCAGCGCACCACGGGTGGAATCAGATGTTATGTTACGTTAGAATGTAAAGATGGTGCCACAAACCTTTCTGGGAAGCCTCCAGTGTTGTGAGGTGCTGGGTGGGAGAACTTGGAGGCTTGTTTGGTAGGTCTTGGAGAAAAATTGTTGGGGCTCATGGAGGGCAGGACTGGTGGGGGTAAAGGTCTCTGATGCACTGCAAGGAGAAGGGAGGAAAAATAAAGCACATTGTCAGGATCCAAGTTTCACTAGGTACATTCCAGAACTACTCTCCAGTTAAAACAGCTGGTCTAAAGGAGACTTTAAAAAAAAAAACCCAAAATATCAAATCTGGAAGTGAGAAGCTAGAACTCTACTACTTTAGAATGCATTAAAAAATGCTGCCATTTTATGTCTTTCTCTATAATACTTTTTCTTTTTCATTTTTGAAATGCTAACTTGGCAGAAAATTGGAAACCCTATGAATTTCAGAAATAATTCACAAGTTTTGTGAAGCCACATTTATGCTATTTTATTCATCTGCAGTTAGTGATTCTTTGTCCACAGTATTAGAGGGCATAGATATTAGAAATTTTCCTATCAAACTACACATCCAATTTTAATTTCATTATATTATTATGTAATTTGCACTGTCGTGTATGAACTTAACAGTTCTCTTGGTAACCCAGCCAACTATTTCCATTTTATTATAGTTATGCAGTTATACCAACTGATATATGTCTACTTAATTTAACAATTATAATCAATTCTATGGGGTTTCTAAATAATTGCACTTGTGCAAGCAAAAAAATAGGAAGCAATGAGTTATAAGTGGTAAGAAAGATTTTCTGAACTTACCATCATCTTCATCCTGGTTGGCGAAAGAAAAAAAATAATGACATTAACTTATCATCAAAACACGGTTCTTAAGAGAATAGCATTTCTGCATCCCCATAATAAATATACTTTAGAAAACATTGTGTACAATTATTGTGCTAAGTGGTTTATGATTTCTTGATTTACGTTATCATCTAAGGATCAGCCAATCTGGGACTTTCTTTGTATACTTGGCATAAAATAATTTCTGAGATGTCTAAAAGGACATCTCAAAGATACAAAAACAATGACAATATCTACTAAGCACCCCAAAGATTTCTACATGATATTTTATCCAATCCTCCTGACAAACCTTCAAGAGTTTAATAATCTCATTTCACAAACAGAAACACTGTATCCAGGACGGGTTCCTAACTAGCCAGGGGACTCAGAATGGATTCAACCCTAATCTGCTTGATGCAAAGTTTCCTGTTTTGCAATGGCCACTCCTCTTATAAACAATTTGTTATAATGTGGTTTATAAGGTGTGTCTACACCACTCAGCATATTTATCTTTGGGGCAATCTTATGATCGCCCAGACAAGAGAGGGGCTATTTGCTCTACTCTTCAGATAAAAGATGATGTCAGGTGAGGCAGAAACAATTTGCCATTGGGTAGTTGGGTAGTAGACCTACGTTGCCAGCTTGGGTTTATCTTGTTAGGCCAACACCATGATGATGAAATGGTGCTTCCTCTAAGTGTTGCTGTACAGATTAAGTTGCCTTATAGGGGTTCTGTTAGCTGTTATTTGTCCTGTAACTGAGACAAGACAGGAAGGACCATAGCCAGAAGCACTTGTCCTAGCTGGTCAACAGAACTCCTCAATGAAATCACTTGTCAATACTACAGCATGTCTCCCCTCATTCAAGAACATAAGACTCCCAAATTCTCAGAAAAGTAGTGTCCACCCTTCCAGAGACTAAGAAGTTCAAGAATGTGATGTCACCCTGGTTTTCAACCTCACTTCCTCTGTCCCTATGGCTTTGCAACTAAACTGCTGTCCTTACTGTTCCTGCTGGTCCCTTGGGTACTGCCACCCACCTGCCTTGCCAACAATATTCCTGAGACCAGGAGGCCCTGGGCTTTCTTAGTTAAGGTGATTCAACTCTGTGTCCTTCCCATCATTCAGTGATGATCACCAATCACACCTCTCAGAAGACATCCCTGGCTCCCCAATGGCCATGAATCACTTACTTCCCTTGGCCCCCATCACTCATTCTTGATGGTATTCTACCAGCATGCTAGAGGTGGGTTTGCCAGTCTCCATCATACCTCAGCACCTCATCTGAGCAAGCCTAGCATCAACACAGAGCTAAGGAAAAGGCAGGCTCTTGTGGCTGAACCCTTAAATAAATGCAGGGTTTGACAGTGTTCAGAGGACCTAGCGTGACAGGATATCAGGTAGACCTGGACTGGATCCTGGCTACTGACTAACTATGAAGCTTGTAGTGAATATCCTAAACTTTCAAAGTTCCTAGAAAAAGAGGGTAATTCTTCACAGGACCATTAAATGCAGAGCATGTGTAAAACTAGGGGTGACCAACAGTCCTGGTCCTGTTCGCCTGAAAATGACAAGTTCCTAAGACATGAAACTTTCAGGGCTCAAACTAAGACAGTCCCAAGTGAACAGCCGGTCAGTCAAAAGTAGTTAGCAAGGCAGTATGCTCACAGTAGACATTCAGTAAACGCCATTTCTTCTTTGTTCAGGTCATAAAGGTATAAAAAAAGGAACCCTTAGAAACTGTTTTGAGATCTGGGCTCATGGACATCCCTCCCTTTACCTGCAATCCACCCATGCCCTTCGCCTCACTAATGTTCATTTAATAAAGGGGCTGCACTTGAGCCAATCCTGGGATCAATGGGAGATCCCAGGAGGATATGAGCTAAGCAATGTGGCGTCAAGGGCAGGAGAGAAACATGGAGACCCCAACATGCACCAGGAGTCCACAGCTTCCTGTGTTTACCCTCTCTCTGGTACTGAACTGAAGTGGAAGGGGAGACAGATGTAGCCCTGACCTCAAGAGAGCCCCTATGGGCTTTCCCTCTGCTAAGCATTTATGAAGTGACATTTCGTACTCACATTCTCTCTTCTGTCTGGTCCCCATCCGTGCCTGAAATGAATTAGAGCAAAGAACAAAGCATGAGAGTTTCAAAGAGCCTTCCAAAGAATATAGATGGTTTCACTTAATCTAATAAGGAAAAATCAAGCCCACCAAGACAAAGGAAAAAGGATAACCGAAAACTCCAGCAGAAAGCTGGGAAAAGGAAAAGAAGGGAAGTTTGGTGACTCAGTGTTCTGTTATTGTCGGGAGCTGGCTGAGCTAGACAAACCTCTAATTTGCTTAGCTACTGCAGCAAATAAAGACACACACACATCTATATCCAAAAAGGTTGAGTCAGCTGACTAACTCCTCTGGAGCTATTAAATTTCACTCAATAGATGTTTCTCCAAGCAAATGAAAACATTTGAGATAATATTGTCCTTTGCTGATGTTTTAAAACAATCATCTTGGGCTCTTACCCCTGCTGTGAAGTGAAGACAGTAGGAAAATGCTGCCGCTCTAAGTCTTTTCCCAGGTGAACAAGTTAAACAGATTTAGGGACAGCTGCCTTGAAGCTATGACAGCAGCTGTACCAAGGGCCCATATCATGTTCCCCTTAGAGCAGTGAGAGGAGGACACTGCTCAACATCTCCCATCTGTCAGATGTTTCACGAATCATCATCTCATCCCCTGTTTATTTAAAATGTTCATTTTATATTTTTCATCCATCTTGATTTTTTAAACTATCCCGTGAAAATATGAACTGGATGACTGAGAGCGTTGTGGGCACATCCCAGCCCTTGCTCTGATTGAATCCTCACACTAGCCAAGCAAGGGTCTTTTGAATCCTGATTACAAAGATGAAATAAACAGAAGGCTTGGTGATGTTCTTAGTAAATAGCGCAGTTGAGTCTGATCCCAGATACATTTGTGCTATTTGGTAAATAGGGCCCAAAAGACTCATGTGAAACCAGAAATACTAGAGCAGACCACAGGATTCTGCCATTACAAAATGGGAATGAGCAGGAAAGAGGGCAAGTGACCCAATTATTTTTCTCTCTGCTACCTGTGTCAAGAAAAAGGTAGGTACAGTTCCTATTACACTGATCGTAGGAAAGTAACCACAAATCTGTCTGGTGGAAGATAAGTTTTCTACAAATGACAGTCATGCCCCAGGAAGCATCTCTCCACTCATATCTTTGCTACACAGCCATTTTCTTAAAAGGGACCCAGGTGCTTTACACCCGACCTGAGAAGCTTGAAAGATCCTTAAGCCATAGTAGCCCATGGAGCCCACTCCCACCGGAAGCACCCATGACTTCCGGTCTACGCAGCACACATAGCAGGCAAGCCGTGGCATCACCCTCGCTGAATGATAAGTTCAAGCAACAGAAGACAATTACCTTGGCACAGGCGGCTTCTTCCCCACTCCCGGGAGAGTGCTTCTTTCATGTCTTTCTGTGGTTGGTGGCAGAGGAGGCTTCTGTATCTTGGGTAAATGCTCCCCAAGAGGCCTGCAGAGAGGAGAGGAAGGATGTCTGAGGAACAGATGCAGCTCCCAGGGCTGAGCTCTGCCACATACACCATGTGCCCGCCCACAGATGCCACAGAGCACTTACCTTCCTCCAGGGATGTGGGGCTGCAAGACAGTGGGAAAAATATGTGAGTGTCCCAGCACTTCCCAAAGAACAAAGACTCCATACAAGACAAAACAAAAATGAAAACAAACAAGACAAAACAGGGAAACAGCTTACCTTGTCAGAAACCACAGGTTTCTTTCCTATAAATGACAAAGGGAAGATGGACCTTGAATTCATGATTTTATCAGTCAAGCAGTACTTATCAAACATAATTTGAAGAAACACTGAATGTATCAAAGCATTGAACTTTAGCAGAAGGGGCGGTGAGGCATGTACACATATGGAGGTATTGTAAACCAGTGGTCAATCCACAAAACCATATTTTAAAATCAAATCAAATCAAAGATTTTAGACATGAAGGACCCCTTATAGGCTCAGAGACATTAAGTGACTGGCTGAAGCATTGTGTACATAAAAATCATTCTGTGGGTTCCTGTCCTGCTTTTCAACATTTTCTTTTATGTAACCAATGATAAAAGGATTAGAGTCTTCTTGGAGTTCTATGCCACTTTCACTGGGAAGAAGTTTTTCGAATAGTCTATTTCCATATCTGAAATGAACTTATTGGCTATGGAGGGGTTAATTTCCCTCTAACCCTGTGGTACACATCATATTATATATAGTATTACACTTAGTTTCAGGGGGAAAAAATTTAATTTGGGGGAGAGAGTTTCAAGAGATTCTCCTGGTAGATCGCAAATCATTTTGTTTTAATTTTTGTGTATTCTTTTATTTTTCTCTTGGAACAGATGATATTTAGGCTCCCTAAAAAATATGTTAGCCATACCTGAGAACATTGTATTGCATAGTTATTCAAAACAATTGATACTTTGTTTTGTTCAATGTTCCTTAAAGTAGATGTGCCCTCTGTCATCAGTGGCAGTATAAATACTACTCAACTGGATTCAACCAGGTCTAGAAGCAAATCCTGTGTGACCTTAAGATAGTTACTTAAAGTCTTTGAATTGCAGTTTTCTTACATGTAAAGTAGTAGTTACAGGTTAAAACCTACAGTTAGTAGGTTTCTGTAAGGTGACATTTATGTGCAGGTAAGGCAAGCACGCCCATGGCTATGGCAATCATGGGAGAGTCCCCTTCCTCCCACGCCCAGGCACAGTTAACACCCTACAGTAAATGGTGATTCCAATTGCCTGGAGTTGCATTTTCACAACATAATTTATTTTCCAAGGACTGAGTAACTGCAAGGCCTGTAATAGCTCCTAAGAATCTTGTCTCACTCTTAGACCTCACTGCACTGGTGAGAGGGAGTTTTGTGCCATAAGAAATGTTTATTATTTCTAAAGCTTTGACTTGGGGTGGAAAGCCTACTTTAGAGGGCTACCTGGCACACTCTACATTCATGTCATTAGGCCTGAATCGATTTTCTTTTTAAAACAACCTGCTGATAAATGCATGTTCTCTGGGGATGTTGGGGTCTTCTGTTGGGTCGGAGCACTTAAAAGGCAAATTCTCCCAAAATATAATAGACAAAGGAGTAATTCACAGGTCGAGGCAGATGTAATTTAAATGAGAAAAAATGAAAAGAAAGAAACTTTTAAAGAGGTGATTTTGAATGATCTGTCATCAGTGTCGAACTTTGCAGACGCTTTGGCTTGTGGTGGTCAACAGGCCCAGGTTTGGAGTCAAAGCTCCCTGTCTTCATTTTCATGGAATTTGTACAGTTCTCTGAAGTGGACCTTTCTAACTCAAATAACCAACACAGCTTTGCATGAGTCAGCATCACTGGGATGCAGTGTCAGGAAATAGCAGCAGCTTAACTCCAAGATTGAAAGCCATTTTGCCAATAGACAAAGAGACAGAAGCCAAGGAAGGCTAAGTGCCTTGCTCAGAGCTGGGGTGAGGCTGACCTTCCAGGCTCCTTATCCCAGGCTCAGGGCTCCTTCCCTAGAATTCCCTAGTCCCCATCAAGGAAAATCCAGCCTCTCCAACCACAGCATGAAATGAGGGAGAAGAGCATTCATTTTGAAGCCTGGAAGACATGCGTTCAAATTCTGTACCTCATTATGCAAATTTGGGGAAATTATTCAACCTTTCTGAGCTTCAGTTTCAGTATCTGAAAAGTGGGGATAATAACATCTCCCCTTTGTGGTATTGGTATGAGGCTGAGAGACAATGTAGGTAAATTATCTGTGGTAGGTAAAGCACTTGCCCCCACAGTAGATGCTCAATAAATAGCAGCTGAAATTTAGAATTGACTTGAACACAGCTTTATGTAGAGGTTGCTGCACCCCAAGACTCTGGATTAGGTCTGGGGGGAGAGAAGGTGGTTCTATAATCACAGTTTGGCCGACTGTCCACATAGACCCAAAAGACAAGACTGACATTTATAGAGCATCTTGGAGCTTTATAAAAGCATTTTCTCCTCAGAGAACACCTGTCTTGCAATTGAAGAGACAGCTTTGGAGAAGAAATACCCTGTCCTCAAGGAGCTGCTAAGTAGCAGCCAATGTCTCAACTAAAGCCTTTCCAGACTTCTCGACTCTCAGTCCACTCCCTGCTCCATACCATGAAGCCTCCTGCATCATCCTCGGGGAGGATGAGGAGATGAGTGTGCACAGATCACACGCATGGAGAAGCAGACCCATATAGGGCTAAGGACAAGGGTTCTGCAACCAGGCTGATCTGTATTTGGGCCTCTGCCCCTGTCATTTTAGTATGGCTGCATCTCTATGAAAGGGGGAGGAGTACTGAATGGGTGCCGTTTTCTCCTACCCCAACTTAGATGTAGCCATATTGGACCTCAGGTCCCAGCATGCCATGAGCCAGACTTCCTGAATGGAAGGCAGCTAGAAAGGAGCAAGGTGGGTATATAAAAGGAAATGGAATTAAGGAGGAGAGAGGAGACACATGTGAAGAGGTATTTATGGGTGAAACATGTAGAAACACTTGGAATGGATACTTAGGAGAGACACATGGGTGAGACACATGTGGGGAGGCTGCCCCTCGTCCTTGGCAGAGACAGTGGCAGTTGTGATCTAGACCCCATGTGGATTATATGGTATCTTTATGGCTCAGTGTCTTCACATGTAAAATGAAGATGGTTCTAACAGTCCGTACTTCACAGTATTGTGATGATAGTTAAATGAGATGGTTCACATGAAAAGTATACAGTAAGCACTCTATAAATGTTGGTCATTATTTCTATGCATCAGGTTTAAATGATACCAACCTGGTGTGAAGGGCTCTCTGTCAAATGGAGCTAATGACCGATCCAGGGGAGGTTTCGTGCTTCTGTCTATGGAAGGAGCAGGGACTGGAAAGGAAAAAACTGAAGTCAATTCAAAGAAGAAGGCAGTTGGCTGGGGGTGGGTTTACCCCCAGAAGAGGGAAACCCCTGTGCTTACTCTTTGCTGTCTTGTGGTTTCTGCTTCTGCTAGGTTCTTCATGGTTCAGCTGGGGAGGCGGGAGTGGCTGATTAAAAAATAATCAAATATTAGGGAAGATTTCCAACACATCAGCAAGTCCCGGGCTTCTTATTTCCTGAAGTATGCCTAACCAGATCTCTTTTCTCCTTCTCCATGTTCTACACACAGTCATGCGTGCCCATTTCTCACCTGAACCTGCTATCTGAGCTCCCAGTTCCACACTCTCTCATCCAAGTTGCTCTACTTGGCAGTGGGTGGGCATGTCAATCCCCTCTTAAGCTATTTAGAGGCTCCTGTTACTCTAGGGAATGAAAATTCACCATGGCTTGTAAGGCCCTGCCTGCCTAACACCAGTTAATACTTCTTTCTCCAGTGCCCACTGGATAAGTATCTTCTTGAAGTTCCTGCAAAATCTCAAGCTCATGTTCTCTTTGTCATCTCTGTACTTGTGTTTCCCTCTGCCTTGGAGTATTCTCTTTCCAGCTCTTGTTTGACTAGCTCACTCTACTCACCTACTTGTTTCTGGGTCTTCTTTTTCCCTCACCACCACACATTACTACTCAAATGATTTTGTTTATACATCTGTTTACTTGTATAAACTGCTTCTGCCTCCCCTAATCAAAATCAAAACTTTATGAAGCAGGGAGCTTACTGGTCTTGTTCATGCTCTATTTCCAGAAGCTAGTACACTGTTGGACACAAAACAACTGCTCAGCAAATAGCCACTTACTGAGTAAATTCTGTACCCAAGAGTGGAGGGTAAAGCCGAGTGATTTCAAAAGTGAAAACACCTTTGTAAATTCCATTTGCCTATGAAATTTCAGACATTGGCCAGCAGGCGGCGCAAGTTCTTTTGCAGGCACAAAAAGGAGGCTTGGAGCTCATGGAATATGGGTAGGTGTCATTTACTTAAATGGTCCTTTAAAGAGTTTATTATAAGAGTACTTTTTATTGCATATGAGCATAAGGAAAGTCCTATAAACATTATGCCATGAATAAAAATCATTAGTATTTCATTCACCCAAAGCCCCAGTGTGAGTACTTAGGTATACATTCGCTCAGTCTACATACGATCTTTTCCTGCTAGTTAGAATCAGATAAAAATATTTATGGTTTTCTTTTCTGTCTGGCAGAGGAAGTAATCGGTGTGGGTGCAGAGCAGCATAGCAGAAAGCAGTAAGGCCTACCATGTGATTCCGGGTAGCTGTGGGAGGAGGCAGGCCCGGCTGGGGTCTCTGTGGGGGCACAGGCGGCTGTTGCTGGACATTCCCGGAGGCGGGCCGGTCTGTGGAAACACAAGGGCATTACTATGAAAGGAGAAATGTTAAACCAAGGTCAGTGTGGGACAAGATCAGGGCTCTTCAGGAACGGGTCCTGTGCCTGGTTCTGCCCAGCAAGGGGCCCTGGGT
The DNA here is from genome assembly GCA_019455555.1 of Galemys pyrenaicus. Classification (NCBI taxonomy): domain Eukaryota; kingdom Metazoa; phylum Chordata; class Mammalia; order Eulipotyphla; family Talpidae; genus Galemys; species Galemys pyrenaicus. The sequence continues at coordinate 4,175,416 of JAGFMF010011606.1, read as the reverse complement.
GTGTGGGGCCCCTCATGCCTCCAGCAGCACCCACACCAGCCCCCACCTTGGCAGGGATTTGTCTCCACTAAGTCCTACCAGGGGTGAGGAGTCCTTGCTGCCTGCCTGCCTCGGTTTGTCTTATTCTTGTCTTCAAGAGCCACCCTCATGTCACCTCTCTGGAATGGGTATTTATCAGAGGTTCCCTGGTCAAGATAGGCAAAAAGGCATCTTCCCAACTGGCTCACCTGGTACCAGAAGGGAGTGTGTTCAGACAAAGTTGTAAAGAATTAAATGTACACAGCCCTGCATGTGCAGACATACAAATGCACATATGCACACACATTCACACACACACAGGCAAGTTGGCTTAAGTCAGCTGTCATGGCTTCCGGCGATCCTGTCCTGGGTCCCCTTCCTTCCTCTTGAAGTGTTCTCAGCTATCCTCCCCACTCCCACTTCCTCCTTCTGCTCATTTCTTCCCTTAAAGGGAGATCACCAGTTTCTGTTACCAAATCATATGTTTAACTGTACATGGACTTGCTTTGGGCAGAAACTCACATTCTGATGGACATAGACATATCACTTCACCAGGATGATAGGCGGGCAATTTCCCACCCCTGGGATAGGACAGGCCAGGACTGTAAGTAAGGGAACTCTTCCTTACTTCTTGTGCCCTCAGTACTTCTCCCAGCCCTAGAGAGCCCTCCGTTTTCCAGAGAATGGGGCTCAAAACTTAGCCAAGCGTCATCTAATCTCATTCCACCGCATCCACACTGGCCATCTTCTAGTTCCTCTGACATTCTATGCTCCGTGGCACCTCAGGGCCTTTGCATTACCATTGCTACTAGAGAGAATGCTTCTCCTTTCCTCCATCCACCGTCACTTAGCCAATCCCTAAGCATCCTTTAAGTTTCAGCTTAAATGTCACAACTTCAGAGAAACAAGCCTAGACTTGACCTATGTCTCAGCCTCATCTCTAACACTTGACTTGCTGAGTGTGTTTTTTTGGTATATGAATAACATCATGGTTAAATTAAATCATTTGGTGACTCATTTGTTTGATATTGCCTCCCCACTAGACTATGAATTCCTTAGGGTGATTATTGTCTTATTCACTCCACATCTTCATAACTGGCACATACTAGGGGCTTAACAACTTAGTTATCCATTCTTTTCTGGGTCTCAGTTTCCCTGTATATGAATCAGGCTTGTCAGTTGTTCCCCTTATCCTATAAGGTGCCTAAAAAATGCAACAAAATCTTGATGCAGTGTTTGTTAAAGGGACTTTAACACTGCCAAGGGTTATCCAAACCAAAGGCTTAGTGCTGTTCATTTTCTGTGATCACCTCTCTATAGAGCTTATTCCTTGATGTCACATCACACAGGTACATCACACAGGTACAAAAAATGAGCTTATTTTTTGTCACCATCACTGAAGATGTCCCAGCTTTTAGAATGGTGCTTGGCTCATAGTAGGAGATTATTTCACATAAATGAATGGATGAGAAAGAAATGGGTTGTCAGGGAAAATGAAAATCTTAAATATTATTTACAGTTGTATGAAGTCACGATCATACCCCACTGTCACTGTATTTATTCTGAGTCCGTGGGGGGTAGCGTGACTGACCTATGAATGGATCAAAAGCTGCAGAGCAACAGGAAAGGCCCCTGAGGACCCGAGAAATCTATGAGATAGTTGTTACTGCCAAAGCTGGGTACGCAGCAATCCAATGCTGACATCGGCCACCACAGGCACTGATTTGTGCAGGATTAATAAGCCCCCTGACAAACCTATGTGGTCTGTATTATTACCCTCCTTCACACCTGGGGAAACTGAGGCTCAGGGAGGTGGTGTCACCTGGCCCAAAGCCACACGGTTGGTCAGAAGCTGAGCTGGATGAGCGCGCCAGCTTCCTGCTACTTGGGCCCTGGCTTCCCGTGTATCAGCGGGGGCTTGGTTCTGGGTGACGCGGTGCTTACCAATGTACATGGAGTTAGGGAGAGGCTTGGCAGGCAGGATGGAGTTGTGTATTGCGTCCTCATCGTTGGAGGGTGGTGGCTCATAATCGGCATCGTCATCCACAGGCGCCGCCCCCTCATCCTCAGTGGGAGACTCATAATCACCATCACCCTCCTCCTCCTGATCCTCGTTGGGACTTTCATAGTCATCTTCATCCTGCCAACACAGTGATCGGGTGAGGCACACGGTCGAGGCTCCAGGCCCTCTAGAGGCCTGCACCTGCTGTTTCTCTACCAGGACTCACAGCAGCACCCCCGGCATAGGCGCCACTGGGAGGGTGCCTCTAGGTATACATATGAGGACACTGAGGCTGGGGGGGGGGTGTGCAGCTTTCCAGGGCCAGCCAGGCATGGTCTTGAGGTCACTAGGCTTTTTCCTCTATACTAGTTTGCACAATAGAGAAAAGCAGAGGGAATGAGGAATGAGGACATGGAACAGGGGGCGGGGACAACCTGCTTTGGCTTCAGGAAACTCATTTTTCACTCCAGGCATCACCAAGAGGTAGAAGAAATGCCTCGAGCATTTGTGAGCAGGAGTTCTGAGTGGCAGAAAAGACCGCTTCTCTTTACAGCACCATGAGAGGCCATGCTAATAGGAAAGCAGATAAGCAAACCTGCTCACCAGAGCAGCAGAGTAAGCTGTGTCTGGGAGGCGAAGGCCAGAGTGTGTGGTAACTTTTTGCTGAGAGTGTAGGTTATAGAAACAGCAGCTTATTATTATTCATGACATCTGACACTGAATTTGAAGCTGCTCTCTCAGGAAAATGTTCTAAAATTTCAATAGCTGTTTGTGTTTTTTGGTTGCATCTCTGGGGGGCCTCAGAGAAAGTGAGCCCCGTGCTAGGGAATTGCCTTTGAAGCAGCCAGGGAAGCGGACAGTCATAAAGATTGCCCAAGTAGATGTGGCACCATCAGCCCCTGGGACACGAGTGATTTCTCCTTCTCACGCCAAAGTCATATGGATAAATAAAGTCACTGAGGCATTTTTTTCAGGATGGAAAGGCAGGATGGAAAGGAGCAGTGGGAGGTCATCACTTGCCAACAGGAGGTGTATTTGCATATCCTGGACATCTGGACAGCTTTACTAGGTGGCCTACAGAACACTAACTTGTTGGATTCAAAGATTCATACAATTATTTTTGACTCAAGGGGGGCTTTATTTTGATATTGGAAGGCAAAAGAAGGGTTGAATGTTTCCCTGAGCTCATGTTCCTATATTTTAAGAGTAGGGGATGGAACCCATGACAAATGGAACTTCAGAACGATGGTCTCATTCCCCTCTGGCCCCCATCCCCACCCCATTGATCACCCCATAAAGAGGCGGGTGGATTCTAAACAGCCTCAGCCTGCTTACCCAGCCCTATTGCTTCCACAACACCTTTACCACATTAGCCTATCTCAATGATAGACGTTTCCTCTCTGTCGCTAGAACAATTATTTTCTCCAGCGATTTGGCTCCTGCAGCGTGCATATGTTTTGATCCTAATCACATCCTGCCATGCTATCCATGTTCCCAGGACTGGGTACTTTATCTCTGCCCCGCCTGCTAATGCTCCATGCAGCACAGTGCACAGAACCCCAAGTTTTATGGCAACAGGTAATGGAAGCCCCCCGTGTATGGGAGGAGAGAAGCTGGGCTCGGGCTGAGGTCCCGCATGGAGGTGATTGCACATGGCAAACGGGGTGCAATGATGCAGCTCTACTGAGAAAACATAAACACTGGGATGGGGTGTCTTGTCCATTTTCCTTCTGTACAAAATGAACCTGCCCCCTTCCTCCGTTTTCCTGTAGAGAGCACACACTTGGTGAGCAACCTTCAAATCCAGTGCTTTTTCACCAGGAGCCCGAGAGGACAGGGACGCTGTGCGTCTGCTGCTGCAGCACTGGAGCAGAGGCTTACTGCCACAACTGCAGGGCCCAGGCCTGCCTCTGACAGATGCTCTTGGGAAACCACACTCCCGGGGGCTCGGCAGCTTCACCCGTGAGACCGTGGCTCCCATCCACAGGGGTGTTCGACTGAGTCTAGTTTCATGCCCAGTGACTGTGTGTGCAGCTTTTTGGGGAGAGCATGTTCAGAGCTCATCGCACTCTCAAAGAGGTCCCTGAGGCCTCTCAAACAAAAACCAAGTGGATCAGAACTGTCCTGATGTCTTTCAAGCTAAAAAGTGATTCTGAAATCCCTGTCCTTCTGTTCCACCAGGGGGAACTTAAGCCCACCAAAAAAATCTACAGCAGTCCCCCGTTTCTATGGGGGAAACAGTCCAAGACCCCTAGTGGATGCCTGAAAGCACTGGTAGCACTGAACTCTAATCGTTTCTGCCCCAACATAAAGTTTAACCTATAAATCAGGCATAAGCAGAGAGTGACAATAACAATGAACAATAAGAACAATTACAACAATATTCTGCAATAATAGGTGTGTGTATGAGGCCTCCCTATCTTCTCGCCATCCCCTCCCCATCTCTAAATATTTACTGTATGTACTATTTTTAAACTGTGGTTGACCTCAGGTAAGGAAACCGAGGAGAAGGAGGTATCACTTACTGTAGCAGACCATCTAGGGTGGGGGTGGGGAAGACCCTCAGGAAGGTGGTAACAGTGGCTAATGGTGTCATCTAATGGTGTCATCAGTGGCTAATGGTGTCATCTAACGGTGTCAGGGACACACTGTCCCTGAGGGCCAAGCTGCGCAGTGTTTGCAAATGCGAGCTGGCTGGCACACAAGCCCATTTATTCAGGTCCCTGCGCTGCCTTTGCACTGTGCTGGCAGAGTGGAGTAGAAGCGACAGACACTCCGTGCCTGGCAAAGTGGAAAACATTGCCTCTGGCCTTTAGGGAACACAGGTGTCACCCCTGGGTGTGTTCGCAGGTGCAGGGCTTTGCTTTTTGGGCATTCTGCTGGCTCCTGCAGGCAAAGGTGCGGGGACGGCTCTGGAAATGGGAGGACAGTCCTCACAATACTCACGAAAGAGTCAGACCAGCCCCCACTGTCCTCTTCATGGCTTTCTGTGGAAGAAGCAACATCACTGTCAGTACAAAAGAAGCCACTCAGAAGTCCAAGAGGCCCTCCATCTGTGCCCTCCAAACCCCTTCCATCAACCCAGCTGTCCACCTTTCACCTGCCCGGATTAATCATCTGTGTCAGCTCTGGAATTTCTACTGGAGGAGCTCATTGTACCAGAGTGCAGGGTGGTTCTCGCCCTGGTGTGTGTGGAAGTCTCCCGGGTGTGCTTTAACACAGGCAGCTACCTGGGGCCTATCCCTAGAGCTTCTGATTCAGCAGGACCGGGTGGGGCCCCGGAATGTGCATTTTAATAGCATGTGCAAGTTAATGGTTGAAAACTGCTTTACAGACTGAGAGGCAGGGGAGCTGGCTCAGCCCAGGTGCTCCATGGCCTGGTCCTTCCATGTCCCCTGTGGAGCTCTGAGAGCTCCTGACGGTCTGTGCAGAGGGTGCCAGCTGGGCAGGGGCCCTCAACTGGTGTCCTGGATAGTAACAGCGCCCCTCCCCGCAGTCTGGATCCAAACTCTTTTTGGGGTTAGAATTAGCAGACATACAAGTGAATACATAAACTGCATGCCACCCAAGGAGGCCTCGGAAACCCAGACAAAAGAGCCAAAGGAAGTCCCTGTCACCTCTTAAAGCGGTCACTCTCAATCCTGAGTCCTTACCTCTATCTTCAGGAAACCGCTGCACTTGGGGTCTGCAGAGGCAAACAGCACTGCATTAGTGGCTCTGTTGATTTAAGGGGAATGGTCCCTTTCTCAACCCAGCCCTACAAGAGGACTCCCCATTGGACAGGATGTCTTGCCACCCAGAATTGGTGTCTTTGTTGCTTGGCAACTGGGGCTGGGCTGTCCGAAAATTCTGGAAACTACCCAAACCATACCCGTGGCAGCACTGGGAGCGGAGCTTAAGGCTTCTTGACTCTCTAGAGGAAGTTCCCCTGATATCCTAGATCAAGGGCAGGAGGCAGGATCAGTGAAGCAAACCCCGTCCTCTCCTGGACCACTGGTTTCAAGACCCCCGGGATGGAATGAGTGCTGTAGATTAAACAATGGGGCAAAAACAGTCCTGTGCCTCCCATTGAAGACTTGTCTTGGGTTTGAAAAACCTTTCAGTTTTGTTACAAGGACAATGGGCTCTGTGCCCCACTCACTTGCGTGCAAAAATGCTCCTCCTCTCTTCATTCTTGTTGATATCTTGACTTAACTTACTGAGAATCCTACAAGATAAACAGATAGATGAGTTGAAAAAATTATCATCTTCTCTCCCACTGAGCCTTAAATTTCCCTGGTCTGTGTAACCATCTGCAGCAGCCTCCTCCCCTGGCCTCTAGCCAGTCCCCTCCTGGGGACCCTTGGCTCCTGAGTTCCTCCCAGAACTTGTCACCTGAATCCTTCTGCTGGGCCTTGCCCCTGCCCAGGAAGTCCTCTGAGTCTGGCTCAGAATTTAAAGTCTAACCCTAGGTCCCTCCATGAAGGAATGGCTGAAAGTCCATAGCCATATGCACCACTGTGGCTCTCACTTTTGAGTATCGCTGGGTTGTGACATGTGGTTTCCAGGAATCTCAAACCCTTGTGAGGTCTAGAGAGACCATTATTCACTGTGTTAACTCTTGTCAAGGGCCGCAGTGGGATACTCTTTGGCCTAGTCTCTCCTTCCAGTCTCCCCTTCCTTTCTCTTACTCAGTGACATGGATTCTTATAAAAACCTGGGAAGATCCCCAGAAAAGGCATAGCAGAGAGGGAGACTCCCTGAATTGTCTTTGCCCTGAGGTCAACCTTGGCCAGACCCCATGGAGATAATCTTAGTCCCTGGTGCTATGAATGAGCAAAGCCCTAATGCCCAGAACAGGGAGAGCCTTCACTATCAGGACTGCACTGCTGGTACACACGGATCCATCCCATGGACCTCTTGAACCTCTAAGACACAAGACTCCTGACACCCTTAGCATTCACAGCTGAGGAAAAGGGAACCCTCACTAGTAAACAGGTTCTATTCCCTAGAGTTTTGGAGCAGCTGAATGTGGACGCTGAGATGACCTAGTCCAAAGTCATTCTACAGATAAGGTCACAGAGGTCCAGACCAAGGAAGGAGAGCATGAGAGAGGAAGGCCACTGTTCTATGTACAACCCAGAAGTCAGGCTCCCTTGTTCCCAGGCCAGGGCACTATCAATACATCCTATGTTTGCATTCATTCCCTTGAGGTTCAAGCTCCCTCCGTGGGAGTGGACACTAGAAAACCCGGGGTTCATCTATAGATGACCCAGTGGCTATGTTCTTTCTAAGTGACTCTCTAAAGCTAACAAGTTTGATCTAAAACAAAATTGCTAAATTAACAAAGGTAGTCCTTAGCATCTACTGCTTCTTGCTTCCGTAGCCACTCCCCAGACCTGTAAGGCCTCCGGTTCTCTGTGCTCCTAGGGAACTGTAGCCTGGAAGCCACTTACCTCCTTAGAATGACAGGAGGGGATTTAAGAAGACAGAGGAGGAGGCAGGGTTTCAGGCCCCATCATAACTCCACTGTTGGGACTTCATACTCCACTGAGTGCCCTCTGGGAGCTGCCCAGCAGGGAGAGGCCTGCTCTTGTCAGCAGGGGTGGGGAATTCCCTCTTACTCACATTGCCAGGGCCTGATGACTGGTGACATGGTTTTTTTCTTTCCTTTAAGCTACTGTTTTGAGAAGCTGGTGAGAGACCCTCTCCTCCCTCCACTAACTTGGGAGGAAAGGAGGAGGGATCCTGCAGAGCTGGCCTGGGAACCCTGCTGGTGTCCTGTGGCCTGGCCAGGCAGGCCTGGTAGCTGCAGCAGTCACTCCCAGTCAACTAGAAACTCTGAGAACAGTAGTGATATGAAGGTGTCCAAAATATAGCTAATCTATTTCTCCACCAATGTCAAGAGTTCAACCATAATTGCTGATTCCCAGTCTCAGATGAAGATTAGTGTGAACCTCTCTTTACACAATCTATTTGTCTGATTTCTTCATCTCAGTAAATGGAAATGAAATTCTACCAGTCACTCAGGGAGAATCTTGTCTTCCCCTTGACCTCTCTTTGTCTCTCTCCTCACATCTAACCAGTCATCAAATTCCTTCCATGTTTTCTTCAAAATACACACAGAATCCAAACACCTTTCATATACTCCACCTGAATCATGCAAGTCTAAACCACAAAAAAAAAACCCTGCCAGATTATGAAATAATCTACCCAGAATGCCCTTTCCCCATCTACACCACAACAAAGTCCATTTGCTCAATGGTACCAACGACATCTCTTCCATAGTCTAGGTTGGTTCATATCACTTTACTGCTTAGAAACCTTCTCTGGCTTCAATCAACACTCATCAGTGACCCATTTATTGAAAATACGCGTGGAGGGCCTTCTGAGGGCCGGGAACACTGCTTGGCACTTGAGGTGCTTCAGTGAACAAAGGGGATGAATCCCTGCTCTCGAGGAGCTGACATGCTGGTGAAGAGTCAGACCATGAACAATGAGTATTTAAGGAAGTGAAATTCTAGGTAAGCGCTGTGAGGTACACAAACAATGGGGGTGGGAGGTGTGTGCTGGGTAAGGAGGGGCCCAGCATGCTTGGGTGCAGTGCAGTTGCAATTTAAAATGAGCAGGCCTCAGTGAGAAAAGGACATTTTAGCAATAGCCTGAAGAAGGTGGGGCTGAACGTTCCTGACACCCTAGCCCACAGAGTGTGGCTAGGCCCTGACTGGCTCACAATAAGACTTTGATTCTAAAGACCTCCTGCTCTGTGTGGTGTAGGTGTCTCTTTTTACCCATATCTTTAGGGGCCAGGCTGGAGGCTGCTGGGGGCTGTCAGTGGCTAAGGCAGGAAATGCCAAACCGCAGGCGTGACAGGGGAGTAAGGCGAGCAGCAGAAAGCTGAGAAAGAGAAGAACTGGGCCTTGCCTTTGGCTTGCAGCCAAGCTTGGGCTCGCAGGGTCTTCCTGAGAAGAGAGAGCTCAGAAAACACCTTCTAAACCAGCTGGGACCACTGCTGGGAGCTGAGTGGATGGGAAGGCAATGCTGGCAGACAGGACAGGTTGTTACTTCAGTGTGGAAACCTCCAAAGTTGTCTCTTCTCCCAGGCCTCAGAGGACCAAGTGACACTGAGTGGCCTAAAGTGACTCATTCCACTTCTTCCCCACAAACCCCAGCTTTCAACTTGCACCAGGGAGAGAGGTAGAAGAGGTTGGGAAGCTATAAAATTAGTTCCATGCTTTGCCACATGTTAGGGATAACTGGCTGATCCTCTGACAGGAAGTCAGGCCATTGCAGCATGGTGGACTCTGTGGTGACTACGCAGCTGTAGATGCTGCATGACAGGGGCCAGTCTTTGACTTCTTAGTCAGAGCACTCTCTGTAATGTTAAAAGGCTTGTTTCCCATCTGATTGTGACTTTCAACCCAAGGGTGGTGTCCACCGAGTGCCCTGAGGCATAACATTTGCCTTTCTCACCAGTGAAAAAAGGGTGGGCACTGGTTAGGGGACCCCTATTAGGCTGACCATCAATATTACATGGGTACCCCTGTTCCAAACATGGATTACCAGGCCCACTGTGCACTTCACCCATCATACCCTCTAGGGGAGATGATATGGGGCAGTAACACCAATCAGCCCTGGGGGATTCCTATGGTCTCCAAGCATATGAAATCAATCCTGACAGTCTTAGTGTTCTTGAAATTAGTTGTCTTATGTTTGTTTTATTTTTTTTTCTTTCCCTGAGGTAATTTGTTACTTGTATTTTGGGAGTACCCCCCCCCCACCTTCAGGTGCTGTTACAAAGTCATAGTGCACCCACAACAAAAGCACCATAACCCACTACCACAGTCCACTGTGACCCTTCCCTCCTTTGTTCTCTCCCTTCTCCTCCTCCTCTCCCCTCCCCTCTGGATTCCTTAGTTCTATAGTCAAATTTCAAGAGCTAGCTTTTAAGAGATTTTTTTTTTAAGGAGGAAGAGGAGGGAGTTAGAAGAGCGGGAAGAAGAGGGGGAGATAAGAGAAGAGATGGAGGGAGAAGATAAGGAGGAGAGGGAGGAAGAGGAGGTGATTGAGGAGGAGGAGCAGAACCTCTATAATTATGAAGGGAGTGAGGTGGGACATGGCAGTAAAAGGGGTCTCGTCTCTTTGTGTTCCCTAGGAGTCCCCCAGGAGACCCAGGCCTGCTTTTCCAAAGTCCATTTGCTTTCCCACTGGATGGATATCCACCAGTGGGTCTTAAATTCAAGTTGGCTGGTCACACAGAAGTAAGAGAGAAACTGTAAAAGAAGGGCAGGAAGGCAGGGATGAAAGAGGGAACAGAGTAGAAAACATCAGCACCTGCAGTGTGCAGCAAGAATAAGGTAGTGTTTCCTGACTGTTCTACTCCTGTTCCCTGCATTGTCACTTAGGAACCACTCACAAGGTAGAATGTGGCTCCTTCCTTCTCTTCCTGGTATAGGCCCTGCTAAGCTTGACTCCAAATTCAGATGCAGGGTGTACTCTGCTTCCTTCTGGAACAACAATTCAGGCTGAAGACCAGCTGGGCTCCACACAGTTCTTCTTCTACCTCTCTGCTTGGCTGGACACCTCTGTGACCTTGGACATCAGCTGTGTCATCCCCACACCCAGCCTCCTTCTCCCTGTGCATTCCATCCCCCTTTAAAGCACTTCCACCTTCAAAAGCCACTTCCTTAAGTCAAGTGCCAAACCTCTCAAACTTGTCCTTGTCGTGGGAGAAGCCAAGAGGTGCATCTTGGGGCTCAGGAAAGAATCTTTTGGGGTTATCTCAGGCCTAAGAAAGAAACAAGGGCATAGCGTGGCCACCCTACTTCTCAGTCATGTCCCCCATCCCTGCTCTTTTACAGGGCTTATTTTACTGGTGCTTCACAGTCACTTTGTGAGGTAGAATTGTTCTGATGTTCACCAACAAGGAAAGCTAGGCACACGGAGAGGCATTTGTCAAAAGCCACATGAGAGTTTTCATGCCCGGAAGTCATGGGCTTGCCCTGGGAGAGAAGGAGTGGCAGTGGCCAGAGAAGGCACTAGGCACATGAGAGGAACCAGGAACTGGCCAGTGGGTAAGAGGAATGGAGCATGTTGGAAGCAGAACTGAGGAGTGAGGGCTAGTCTCAGGGTTTGACAGACACAAGATGTGTGCTCGCCTCTGGGTCCCTCCCTCCCTCGTCTCTCCATCCCTCTTCCCTTGTCTTGTTTCAGGTAGGCACTGAGTAGATGTGGATGGGACAGGATACTGTCCTTGCTGTTAGGAGACTCGCAGCCTCGCCAGGCACACAGACTAGTGAACAGGTATTACAATCTGATCTTCTCGGTTTGATCTTAGCTTTTTCCAGCCCATTTCTGCCACTGCTAGCAGGTACAGTGAGAATCAATGATATAAAGGGCTCATCCAATGCCTATCTGTTGCCTATGCCCCATTCCACCATTCCCTTCTTATTTTTTTTCAAGTTCAACTGTGGTTTTAAATAAAAAATTATAATATCTTTAGAATAAATTCCAAATGAGGCATCAGCAGATTATAACATGTGCTCTACCAACCTAAGCAGATCTTCCTCAGTCATTCTCTGGGTTTTATGGAAGGCTCTCTAAAGGAAAACTTCATTGATTTCTGAAAACCTTCCTCTAGTACAGTATTGGGGTGTGTCTGGGAGGAACTGTGTCCTAAGAGAATAACTATGTCTGCAGACAGAAAATGCCTTTCTTACCAGAATCTGCTTGCTTAAAAACTACTTAATATTTACTTTTTTAAAAGTCACCAGGGAAGGAAATAGAGCTATTCAGAAGAATGTAATCTTGTCTTCATCTGCAGTACATAAATAGTTTCTGTCCCAGAGCCCTTTAGGGTAATGAGCATGGCAGATCAACCCACGTAGAAGTGAATGAAATAAGTAAGTACTGAATATTTCTTTCTTTTTTTTTTTTAAAGATTTATTTATTTATACATACAAGCACTGGGGTACAGGCCAGAGGTGTGGGGGGCGGTGAGAGGATTCACCACAGAGAGCAGGGAGCAGAACAGGCAGATCGACAGAAGTACACTGCTGAGGGGAGCAGTGGGCACACTGCTATGCCATGTGGGTCCCCTCCCTGGCTGGCAGCAGGGATCAAACTCGTGCTGCAGTGGCTGCGGTTTGCTTCACAGTGCGTTGCTTAACCCACTGCACCACCAGGGAGGGCCCAGTACTGAATATTTCTATGCATGGAGGACAGCCCCAGGCATTTCTGTGAGCTGCCTGCTCTAGCAACCCCAGCCCCCCAGTGTTGGTCTTTTCTCTGCTGTAGATGAGGAACTGAGGTGCCCAGTGTTGAAGTGACTTCCCCAGGTTCCCACGACTAGCGGGAGGCAAAGCCCTCTCTAGAACCCGGACATCCTCGCTCTGAAGCTAAAGATCTATCCATTCTCCTCCTTCTTTAGCAGGATAGAATAATTAGTAAAAACTTTCAAATGGTGTTCATCAGGTTTTTGCATGAAATAATAGGAAAGAAGAGCTGACACTTCTTCAGCATGCTTTCTTACTTCCCTGTGATTTCCTCTAACTTTCCACTGACTGAATTTTTCTATTTTCATCCTCATTTTACAGGGGAGGAAGGTGAGGCTCCCAGAAAGCAGATGTTAACAGGTAATAAGTGAAAGACTTGGGTCTCAAGTAGCCTGCACTCTCACTCACTAAGCTCCCCTGGTTGCCTGTTCATACCTAAAATAACTATCTTTTAAATATACGAATCTACATCGTGTACATAATCCATTCATGCCTTTTACAAAGTAGGAAACTGAGGGTGGTGTCGGCATGCATGCCAGCCACACAGCTCATAGACATGAACTAGAGCTGGGACTTGTTAATACAGTTCTTTCAAGAAGGACAGTAACTCTCATTGTCACCTAGGACAACCCCCCCCCCCCCCGCCCCAGGATGCCTTCCCCATAACCCAAGTTCCCTTCAGGCTGGTGGCCAGGTCTCAGAGCCTTGGGAGGGGAAGAGGGAGGTTGTAGTCCAGACCAAGTTTCTGTTTCAATTTTCAAAGAGTTAAAAAGTACTCCCACCGTCCGACCGCACCTGAAATGTAAAGGTCTACACTAACCAGCGGCTGCTGCTCACCTCACCGCTTTCTGCAGGCCCTCAAACAGTATGAGGCAACTTGCTCTCAGGGTTCAGACAAAAAAGGAACTTCAAGCGGAAACTGCTTCCTTATCTCTTCCCTTCCACTGTTCTGATGAAATCTCCTGCAACCCATGTCTTCACAGCCACGCGCAGGGTTAAGTCCCCATCTCATCAGTGGGCTCACATCCATCGTCTCCAAGCGGCCAGGAGACCTCCTATGTCACCTTTCACACAGCCTCAGAGAGAACGGGACACAGCACACGGACCCCTTCCAAACTACGGAGCCAGCTCCTGCCCCTACCAGTCATTCTAAATTTCTTTGCTTTCTACTCCCGAGCAGTTTATGCCCCGACACCAATTCTCTTATTCTTGTGACCCTACGCTGGTGCCCGTACTGTTGCAATAAGTCCCTCGCTCCTAGAATGTCCTTCAACCGTTCCACATCTGACTACGCCTCGCCTCATACAAGACCCTTCTTAGATTTTCTTCCTCCCAGAAGTCTTGGCCCTCCTACCCACATGCATGTAAGTGTGTAGCACTGCTGGAACTGTAACATATCTGCTCTGTTTGTACAGCTGACCCTCCCGTCAGAAGGGGGTTGTTCTGAAGTGTGGATTCTGCCCTTTAGCCCTTTAGCCTGAGTAATTAACAAAGCTCTGACACACTACAGGTAGCAATAACAGAACATTAAATGAAGGAAGTATGACCCTGTGTGAGGACTGGGAGCTTCAAACTGAAATGACTTCAAGGACCAGTTCTCTCTATGGACTTGGTCTCTCATATGCTTCCCTTTGCAGAGCTCCAGATTCAAATGCAGTATCATTTCCCTTCTGCCTGAAGGAGGTTCTTTAACATTTGTTTAGTGCAGATCAACTGGTCAATTCTTTTGGATTTATATCTAAAAAAGTCTTTCGTTTTTAAAGATACTTTTGCTGATTACTGAACTCTAGGTTAATAGTATTTTTCTTTCAGTATTTTAAAACTTCCTCCCTATCTTCTCACCTGCATTATTCCTGGTGGGCAATTAGAGCCATCCCTATTGTTTGCTCATCCAAACAATATAGAATGTGATATAGCAATATAGCAAAAAAGAATGTGTCCTTTTTTCTCTAATTGATTTTAAGATTTTCGCAATATCATTGAGTTTAACTATTTTGATTATCATGCATCTTGGTGTAGTTTTCTACACCTGTTTCTACAGCCTGTTTCTTGGGCTTGGAGTTTGTGGAACATCTCAGATCTGTAGATTTATCATTTTCAGCAAATTTCAGCCATTTTTAAGCCATTATTTCTTCAAACACTTTACTTCTGTCTCTCCTCCCCCTTTCCACATCACACTCTTTCCTCTTCTTTGGATGGAAATTATACATATATTATGTTATACACAATAATACATTTAATTATAACTTATATTACTTGAATTTTTCCTGATTTTCTTTTCCTTGTTTTATTTCTCTACGTATTTCATTTTGGCTAGTTTCCACTGCTGTGTGTTCATGTTTATGAATGCTCCCTCTATAATATCCAATATGTTGTTAATCCCAAACTGCATATTTCTCATCTTAGATATTAACAGTTTATTCATCAATAGAATTTCTATTTGGGTCCTCTGTATCTCCCATGCCTCAATGTAACCTTTTGAATATAGGGAATATAGTTAAATTCTCCTTGTCTGCTATTCTAATATCTGTGTAATTATATGTTGGATTGGGGGTAGTTTTTCCTAATCATATGCTACATTTTCCTACTTATTTCTATGCCTATTAATCTCTTATTTGATCTTTGATATTGTGAATTTTACTTTGCTGGGTGATGGATAATGTCTGCATTCCTGTAAATATTTTAAAACTTTGCTTTGGGATAAAGTAAATTTGCTTGAAGATAGTTTGTTGATTTTTTTTTTCAGTCTTGTTTTAAAGATTCATTCATCAGGGACAGGACAGTGTTTAAGACTTGGGCTAATTTTGGGCCCGCTCCGGTGGTGCAGTGGGTTAAGCAACGCACTATGAAGCAAACCGCAGCCACTGCAGCATGAGTTCGATCCCTGCCGCCAGCCAGGGAGGGGACCCACATGGCACAGCAGACCTCTCCTGCCTCGCCCGCTGCTCCCCTCAGCAGTGTGTTTCTGTCAATCTGCCTGTTCTGCATCCTGCTCTGTCTGGTGGACTCTCTCACCACCCCCACACCTCTGGCCTGTACCCCAGTGCTTGTACGCATAAATAAATAAATCTTAAAAAAAAAAAAAAGACTTGGGCTAATTTTGCCCCACTGTGGAGGGGGCAACTGTGTGTCTAACCCAGCCACTGTGAATCTGGAGTTTTCCTGTCTGGCTGGAAATAGCCACCATTCCCAGCCCTGGAGCTAGCTGCTGTTTCTCATTCTGTTGCTAGTTTCAGACAGTCACCTTAGATGCTTGCATTGGCCAGGACTGCTGAAGGATGAGCTCTGCTCTTCACCAGAACATCTTCTTACGCAGTCTCTCCTCTCTGGTACACGTACAGTAAATTCTAAGCTTGCCTCTCTGTACTGTTCCCTCAACTCAAGTTCACCAGGCTCCACTGTGTTTCCTCACCCTTGTGCTGTGGTTGGGAAACTCTCTCAAAGCTTTAAGCAGACAGCTGGTTGCCTTTGTTTTCCATGTCTCCTGGTCTGACGTTCAATATCTTAAAAGCTGTTGCTTCTTATATTTTGCCTGATTATTTGGTTATTATAGGTGGGGGTGGGGGTGGCTCTGGACTTCATTAATTCTTATTGGTCAAAAACAAAAATCCCTCTGGTCACGCTGGTGGCCAGGGGTTAAGTCTCAGCACTATTACCACTGCAGCCTGAGTGCAATCCCCGGCCAGGGAGGTGGCCCAAATGGCGTAGCAGACCCCTTCCGCCTCGCCTGCTGCTCCCCTTAGTAGTGTGCTTCAGTAAATCTGGCTGTTCTGTTCCTTCCCACACTGTCGCTGGTGAATTCTCTCACACCTCTGCACTTTTGGCTTATACTCCCCAAAATAAAGACAAACAAACAAAAAACAAAGGCTCTACATATATGATACAAATGACTGACGCATCAGAAGGTAATGCCTTAGGGAGAGGTGGAGACTATGGTGAACTGGGGAAGCCCAAGCCCTACTAAACTGAGTACAGATGCTAAGATCCGGCTAATGTTGCCACAATAGGAAAATGAACCCTAGATGAGCACATCATTCATTTGTTTCTAGAGAAGCTGGGTTTTATGAAACATTTCTTGATTTTGAAACTCTGTGTGAATTAAATTTAACATGCCTGCAGCCTGGGTCTGTTCTACCAGTCATCAATTCTAACCACTGTGTTAAGTACTCTTTTTTTACATAAACTAAGATCTTTTCCCTAGAGCCTCACATTTCCGTAGTCATAGAAATGTTCTATATCTGCACTCTCTAAGATATTAGTTCATGTGGACACTGAATTCTTGAAATGTGGCCTCTGATGAGCTGAACAGATAATTAAATTTAAATTAAAATAGTGGTTAGAAAAAACCTTTGGGAAGAATAAGCATTCTTCAACAACACCTGTCCCTGGAGGGAGGTAGCCACCAAAGGCAAATCCTTATTCCTTTCTTTTCTTCCAGAAGAGGGGAACCTGAAAATCATATTTCCTATATTGAACTACTAACTTTAGCAGTCCTACCTACTCATGAGACCTCCCAACCTCCTAATCTCTTGATCTATTTCGCTTTTATCATTACAAGCTTCAAGACTCTTAGAGCAAGAGAAGGGACATCATAGAATGTCCAGTGTAGAGATCTCAAACTGGTGACCCACCCAGACTAAATTTAACCCATAGCTATGTTTGCTTTGGCTCTATTTGAGCCAACACTGAAAAACAGAAATGAAATGCATAAAACCCCTATTTCCAGCTACTGTTAAAAATTTTAAAAATGGACATAATTTGGTGCACACTGACTGGAGCTGAGCAGATGTTGCTATTTCTGGGTGGAGCATGATTCTCACTTGCCACAATCTCCACCACTCCCTATTGTTCACCAATAATGAGGCTTTATGTTGATTATCTTTTTTAATCATCATAATCGTGCTATTATTTTTGTAGTGGAGAAATATTTCTCCACCTTAATGTTTTATCCAAAGGTGGTAAAATGAGAGAAGTAATTTGCTTTGTTATTTCAACCCTCCCATTTTAGTTATTATATTAGATGCTTGGCTCCTGTAAGCATAAACATTTGTGACATCTTTAGTAGAGGAAGGTAAAATGCATGGCATGATATGCATGCTGCGTCTTCCCATTTCAGCACCATGTCAGATGTCAGTAATGGATTATACCCCACTCTTCTCAAGATTCTCCACAATACAATGCCCATGACAGCCGTTACCAAGCAGCCAGTATTGACAAATTGATTGTGTCTGTCAATATCACTCTCCATCTCATTAAACTTTCTCATTTTATAGAGCTGAAACTGAGGTCCAGGAAACTTAATCAATCACTGAGTCAGTGATGAAGCCATGATGGAATTTCAGGTCTCGTGATTCTGGTGCTACTTTCACGGGCTCAATCACCCTACTAGAGAGGGAGGAAACAAAACTTAATCCAGAGTTGGGCTTGTCTTTGGTAAGAGCAGCCAATATGCCAGCTGGGCTGGATCTGTTACTTCCTTCCCCCAACATACCATGTCACTTCTCTTCCCCCTACCCTTGCTCTCACCCTTCCTACATTGGTTGATTACTGATGCAGTTATCCTGGACCACTCCTCACTTCGACATCTGGTCTCCAAACCACCCAAAGAATCAGGGGAGTACTTACGGCACCCGCAGTTTAGGGAACTTCTGTATGTCATTTTCTGTCAGGTTCTGAAATGAAGACAACAACGGTTACAACTCACAAACAGGTCCCTGGCTAGGTGAACAAGGTGTGAATAATAGGGAGTGGTGGGGACTGCAGCAAACTGAAGAGTTCATCCCCATCTATCCACCCAGAATGGGTCACCACAAGATGCTGCATAAAAGTCTATGGGCCTGGCATGGCCAGATCTACTTTTTCAAAAGGGTCCCAAAAATATGGAATTTATATGAAATTTTTTCGATTTCTAAATATGGTAAGTAACTAAAACTGGGACTAACAAATATTATGAGAGCTAAACTTGTGGGGCCAAATAGAATTTGTTTTGTAGGTTGAATGTGCCATGTTGTGGCCTCTTCCTTAGGTTCTCCCCCTAGACTTCAATGCCCTTTCTGTCTCATGTGGGTGAGCTGAAAACAGCAAGTGTTGAAAAGGTGCCTGTGTCTGTCACTCCACCATCATTTACCTTCATCTCTTACCAGTGTGGTTGGCAGAATTCTCAAGATGTAAGGATGCAATAAAGAGACCTTCTTGAGGCAACCAAGAGAGGAAAGGAGAAAGAAACTTATGTTTGTGAAGAACTGATTCTAGGCCTCTAGCTTACAGCACCTTCATTCACACTTCATCAACCCTGGGATGTGGGAGCTTACAGCACACCCATCTTATAGATGAGAAAGCTGAGGCTCGGGAGGTTAAGGTAATTTCAACTTGTAGGTGGTAGAGCTAGGACCAGAGCTCTGCTTGCTGTCATCTGTAGTTTATTTTCCTACTAAAGGCTTCTCTTCTCTTATGTTTGATCCCTGTAGGGAGGCCTGGTGGCCTATGTTGGAGGGAAAAGGTGAAAGGAAGTATCTTGAAAGGAAGAGAGACAGGAGTGCAAAAATTGGGCAAGAAAAGTCAATAGACATACTTTCTATAGAACCAATTCTGGGTCAAGGCAGGTGTCCAGCTGACATTTAGAGGCCAGAATAGGTATTAGGTGGTTAGGGTAGAGACTTAAAGTCCGCAGACTGGTTTGATCTTGGCTCACCCACTTAGCAGCTATCTGATTTGGGGCACTTAGTCTCTCTAAGTCTCAGTTTCCTGATCTGTAGATAGGGATCATTCTAGTAACCATGGCCACAACATCTTTCAGAGGTCGTGAGAATTGAATGAGATGATGAGTTTCATGCATGTAGCACCATGCCAAACACACGGCCGCCTGACTCCTGGAAACATGATATTATACACTGTGTGTGCATAGTAATAACTATAACTACCCTCAGCAGTGGAAAGCGGGGGCGGTGGAAGATTGGTCTGGTTGGCTTTTGGAGACTGAGATGTTTGCTTTTCTTTCGCTGGGCTGGGAGCTTGGCAGATTGTATGATGCCAATGGAAGAGTTGGCAAACTTCCTTTTGAGCCCAGCTGGCACAGGGGCTGGGACCCCAGCTGTTGAGGGCAGAGTCTCCTCCAGCCCCTGGTCAGATCATCTGCACCAGGGCCAGGGCATGAGAGAATCAGGATTTTGGTAAAGATTCTCAACCTGTCTGCCTTGCCCTGCCTTGCCCTGCCTTGCCCTTCCTTGCCTTGCCTTGCCTTGCCTTGCCTTGCCTTGCCTTCCCTCATCACTTAACAGTCCTGTCTCCTCCCTCCAAAGGGCAAAGATGACTGAGGGTTTCCTGGAGGGGTGGTGGGGAGAGGACAGGCTGGC
Source organism: Galemys pyrenaicus (assembly GCA_019455555.1). NCBI lineage: Eukaryota > Metazoa > Chordata > Mammalia > Eulipotyphla > Talpidae > Galemys > Galemys pyrenaicus. Next base: position 4,155,791 of record JAGFMF010011606.1, on the reverse strand, counting down.
CACTGCTTTGTGTTTTGCTGAGTTGAGGACATAAGCCACGGGACGTTCAGGAAGAGTGTGAGGGGGAAGGTAGATGTGAGAGTGGTTAGAGACACTGAGGATCAAGATCTTAGGAAAGAAAGGAGTTTAGAGCAAGGACAGGAACTGGGAGGAGACAGGGAAGAAGTTTAAATAGGACATGAGGAGGATTTGATTATGTGATATAACCTCCTCCTCCAGCTCTTTCAAAAGCCTTCAGCAAACTCTGGGTTACCTGAGCGACAATTCAGGGTTAAACTTGTATCTTTGTAGGGTGATTATGTGCTCAAGGAGCCTCAGGAGGGAAAGGAAAACTACAAATTGAACCCCTTCTAAGGAAGAGGCATGTAAGATGCTGTAGCTTGACTATTTACTATTTAGACCCTCTTTTTCCTTGCTGACTGCATCTAGAATTTTTTCAAAATATGGAAGACCCTAGACTCCCTTGCAGATAGCTAATGTCACTGAACTCATTTGTGGCCAGGGAGCTATAATCTGAAGTCTACTGGAAGGAGCTTCTGGAAAAGTTATCGCTTTTCTGAAAATAAGAGGGAGCGAGCATTGTCCATGCACCGTTGTTTCTTTCACTTTTTGTCCCCATCCCTAACCCACTTCCTCCTGCCTGGAATGCAGATATGATACAAGAGACAGAGCCTCCAAACTTCAACCATGAGGACAGAAGACACCAGCTTTTTCCATAGACTAGATGGACCCTGGGTTCCTTCTCAGTCCAGGGGTGAGCACCCACCTCTAGACTTCTTACTACTTGAGACCCCTACTTGGTTAAATCACTGTGCTAGGGCTTCTGCTAATCGTTGCATATGTCTTTCTTACTGACACAGGTTCCTCATTTCTTCAACATTCTGGAAGCACTGCACCCCCACTGCCCACCAGATGAAGTCCCACTCTTCTCATTCAAAAACAAAAATGGTGACAAAAGAGACTCAAGGGAACTTGCTAAAGAAGAAAAGAAAGAAGAAGGGAGGGAATGAAAGAATATAACAATGAGGAAGAGGAGAAAGAGAAAGAGGAGGCAGGAGAAGAGGAGGAGGAAGAGAAACAGGAGGAGGAGGAAAAGAGAAAAGAAGAGGAGGAAGAGGGAGAGGAAAAGGAGAAGGAAGGAGGCAATAAAGGAGTCTGGGCCTTTCATTTCCACCATCAATAGCAGATTGGTTGGGAATATTATACAACTAAGAAGAGTTACAGATGAGTAATTAGAGCTCGGGAGAGAGCTCAAATTGTAGGAAGAGGAGGGTGGACTTGAGCAGGAGCTGCCTTCAAATGCCTCAGACATTTGTCCTCTTGCACCCCTGGGTCCAAGAATCCCTCTGTCCACTTGTTCCTGCTCTGAGGGAGAGGCAGTTGCGGGGTTGCAGCCCCCTTCTCTGAGGGACAGGCAGGTGCCATGGATGGAGCAGAGGAGATAAAGCAGCTAAGAAATCATTTCTCAGTCAAGAAAACATGCTCAACTAAGGCCTGAGGCTCACAGGCGGTTTCTGTGGGGACTTCCAGAGGTGAGTACCTGCCAGGGGGAGCAGGTCCATGCACTCAGTCAACAAGGAGGGAGCAAGTTGCGACTCAGGGAAGGCAAGTGCTTATTCAAGTGTTTGAATATCATGCTCACAGATTTCCTACTCCTTTTCCACTCAGACTTGCCATGTTCTGTTCTCAGCACCAAAGGCTCCAGAAGCAAAGATTCAGGTTTGCCAGGGCTGACCAGGTCAACAATAAAACTCCAGGCATTCTATAGGCTTAAAGTTCAGTGCCAAGAGACAGCATTCTTCAAAGTGCAGGCATTGCTAGACTAGATGTGTGTAATCCCGTTACTAGGTGCATGACTTAGGCCCAGTGACACCACACCTCGGCACATGTTTTCTCGTCAGTCAGAGCCGTGACTGGGGCCTTTCTGAGACACCTTTATGTATAGAATGAGCTGATGTAAGGCAGAAATCATGTCTTAGTCACCTCTATCCCCAGCATATGACATGGTCTGGCATGTAAAAGGAGCTCAGAAAACACTTGTCAAGTGAATGAAAGAAGAGCGAATGAGGGATTTAGATGGGACAGTGAATACTCATGTCCTGTGGGGCTCCTGAAAACAAAACTCAGAACAATGGCTGCAAAAGTCTGGGCTCAGCCTGAGGCCTCAGTGCTGCCCAGAAAGGAGGAGATGGCACAGGTGGCAGTGAGCGCACTGTCACTGAAAACAGATGTCAGTGACACAACATAGGAAATGGATTGGTGTGCTGGGTAGAAAACTAGAGCATGGCATGTCTTCTGGCTCCTCTTCTGGTGACCTCTAAGTCTCAGGGTCCAATTCCCTTGCTGCTGCTCACAGGTCTTGCTGGCAAACACAGTTTAGCTTTCTCCCCTCACTCCAAATCCAGATTGGGAACATAAACCCCAGGAGACCTTTGAAGTCTTGTTCCCACTTCTTTTTTTAAAAAAATGTTTGGGGTTACGTATGTGCACATGTTTGCTTTTCCTTATATGCGCACGTGCTACTCACCCTCTACCCAACCACTCATGCCCACACCCACCTCCCTCCTCCAGGTCCTCTTCCTTCTCCACCATTGTTCCCTCTGCCAACCATTATATTCTTTCATGGAGCTCAATACTGACCCTCATTGTGTTTTGCCCATGTATGTTTTTTGTTTTACACACCACAGATGAGTGAAACCACCAATATCTATCTTTCACTTTTGACTTGTTTCACTTAACATAATGTGAAGAAACAGGGTGGGAAGGGGTGGGTTATAGACAGGGGTTCTTTTACCCATAAGCAGAGATGCCTTTTCAGCACACTGGCTCAGATACTGCCCCAGTCACTACCCTGCCACATGCGCCTGCACCCATCCCACTTGGTGACTTCGTCCTTCCATCCCACCACAGGGTGCTCTTACATTTCACTCACTTAGACCTCCTTGCTTTGGAATGTAGTGAAGTGAACCATATCACATATCACAAAGGCAGGTATGTGGATTTGGTAGAGAGAAGAGGTAGAATTGAAATGAGATGATCCACTCTTTATTCTGTTCAGCGTGTTTGTATTGAGAGGTGAGAATGAGAGATGGGAAAAAAGAAACTTCTGTCGTTCTATATGGCGTTTTCCTCTGGACCTCTCAAAGCATGGAAGTATTGGCGTAGATTTTCACGGTGCATGCACACATGAGTGTACGGACTTAAATACCTGAATTCCTCCTGATCTTTTGACTTCAGAAAGTGCTTTGGTATCAGTGAAGGATCTTGGAGGATAGTGACTGGTGCTGAGAGTGGGGTCTTACAAACCCTTAGAAGAAAGCAAAGGTGTGTGTGGGGATCCTGATGACAGACACAGATCCCTGGCAGCCCCAGAGGAAGAGCTGGCATGCTGGCCCAGCAGCCATTGTGGAAAGAGCAGAACAGCCTGGTGTTCTGTATCAGAATGGCAAGTGCTTACCAAAAACCGTGGCCCATCGATGTGGTATTTCTTCACTGCCTTTTCACAGTCCTTGTAGTTCAGCTGCAAAGAGGAGGGGAAGCTGCTGTGAGTGACTGGCAGTCCCATACCATTTGTTCCCCTCCCTTGCCTGCCCCAGAAGCTTAGCAATTTGTGGTACTTGTGGCTAGCCAGACACCCCTTTACCCCTATCTAACAGAGGGGCCCCATACATACCTCAGCCTGCTTTCACTAGCCCCTTGGGACTCTGAAATTGAGAACTTGCCTCAATCTAAGGTTTTGGGGCCAATCCCTACAGATAGAGAATACCCTCGAGGCTACAAAAGGCTGGTCATTTGTCCCTCAGGGAAGTTAGAGGGGAGCTGAAAGAAGAAATAAATTGCCTCCATTGTTGCACACCCAAAGGCAGTTCAAAGAACATTGTGAGGTGTTTGCTTTAATGCCTAATTCTAGGCATATTTCTAGACATAATTGAAGTTAAAATGTATATTCTATCTTGTTTGCCTGGCTTTTTTGTCTTAAAGTGATGATACAAGCACTCATTACCACAGTTATTTTAATTTAATGACTCCCTGATAGCTGAGTATTTACATTGCTTACCAAACGAATGTTCCAGTACTGGCAAGCCGCAAATAATTATTGAACACTTGCTATATGGCAGGCACTGTTCTAAGTGTTTAATCCCATCTTAAATCATATAATGCCCACATTTTTTTCAGATGGGAAGTCAAAGTAAGTGGCTGAAGTTCCCTGGACAGTATAGGTGACAGAGACAACAACTGAGTTCAGAGCAAAGCCCTGATGTCTCAGCTGGGACATTCTCTTTTCTCATTAATAATAACGTAATTTACATGCAGTAAGTAAAGTGAACAAATTTAAGTGCAGCATGAGATATCATTCCGATCAAAATATAGAACATCATGGATATCTTTTTACATACTTTCTTTCCTCTATTTAAGCTAAATTTCTTAAGCTGGAGTCTCAATACAAAGGTATAGAGGAATGAATATTTTTAGGGTCTTGGTTGCTCCAAAAGAGGAACATCAATGGACGATCTTATCAGGTGCCCGTTTCCCTTATCTTCAACAGCATACACAGCTCTGGAAATTTGATGTTTCAGGCTGCAGCAGTGAAGGTTAAATGTTTGTCCTTGAGAATTAGGTTCCCCTCACAAGTATGGGTCAAGTTTGGAGTAGCTTTTTTTCTGGAGTAAATTTAAAATAATGCTAATTTCTGTAACCAACAAATTGGCTTGAAAGGGTAAAATTAATATTAGGAAGCTTAGGAAAAACCAATTTTAAAGGTCAGAGTGGGAAGCAAATAGCAACTGAGGGCTTGGACATTCCTTCCAGCTACATGCAGTGGGTGGGGATAACTGGGTCTTGGAATGTGCCTTTAATCCATTGCTTTCATTATCATCATTATTGAAGGAATAACTGATTCCTTATAGCACTGACTTCAGCTCTAGAGGGACAGAGAGAACTCTGAAGACAAACCTGCCCAGAGGTTTGCTTCCGATCCATTAACATTTGGGACTAGGAGCTAAAATCCATATTTTTGAGAAGCACATAGATGATTCTCATGAGTATCCAATGTCGGTAGACACTGGCTTACAGCAATTGCCTGGTGTTGCTGGTAGGACAGTTGAGGCCCAGAGAAAGCAGGGAACTGACCTAAGATCAGTGAGTTGAGAACACTGCTAGGGGATTAGAACCCATGACACTGAGTCAGTGTCTCTCCACTGCATGGCTCAGGGATGCTCTCCTGCCAAGTCAGAGAAACTTGAGGAGCAACAGAAACACAAAACAACTTGTCAGAGACTCACATTCCACACACATCTGAGACAGTAAGACACAAAGGCCCACTGGTCTGTTGGTGACCCCCATTAGGGTTGGGTGAGAACCCAGGAAAAAGGAAAGCTTGAACATGAGTATGAATTGGCCCCCTTTCTACTAAATGCTTCACACACATTATTTCTTCTCATTCTCCCAACAGTCATATGAGGTTAGTTACTATTAAAACCCCTGCATTACTGATGAGCAAGATGAGGCAGAGAGGTGAGTAACTAAGGGAATGTCACCCAGGTAGTAGATTGCAGAGCTAAGATTCAAACCAAGATGTATTCAGAGTTGACTGGGGAGATGTCTGTCCGAAATTGTATCCCAATCCATCCTTTAAAGACCTATACATCAGTAAATGCTACATAGAACACAAAATAAATAGGAAATTCATGGTTAAGCTCCAAACCCCGTCAGTTTACTTGAAATTTTCCCTCGGGGGGAGAGGGGGGTGGTGGTGTGGGGCAGAGATTTTTGGGATTTGAAGGGTCTCTTTCTGAATCTGGGGGCCTATGATTTGCCAGATAACAGATTCCCGTCTCTTTGTTGCAGCCATCTGTCCTTTTAGGTGAGAGAGGGTCCTTTTCCCAGCACCATGGACGTGTCCTGAGGTCTGCAATCTCCAAGAAGAAAGCTCTCCCTTCCCCCAACTCAGTCAGTGAACTGTCTCCCTGACTCATCCCCAACCATCACTCACTGGGAACATCACCCAAGGATCCTCCCGTTGCTTAGCTGGATTGTGTAATTCTCCTTTCGCACTTGAAAATGGGGCTTGTCTGCATTTCTCAGGCTGTTCCCCAGTTTCCCTTAGAAATTACCAATTTGTTTCTCCTTTTCTGATTAACATGCCACTTTAGAACAGCTTGGCAAATTCTACCTCTTTGCTCTAGTTTATTGATCTCCATTTAAGGAAAGTATTTAGAAACATCCCCCAGAAGTCAGTCATCCAACTACTTCTGCACCCACCATGCAGAAACCTAAGTTTATCGTGGATCTTTGGAGGAAAAGTTACAGAAATGAGATCCACAAAAAGCTCCAAATAGCAGAACTCTATTGGTTACCTCTCCTATGCCACATCCCGGTCACATTTTATTTTTCTTTAAGCTGGGGACAGCAGCAGTCATTGTAAATAACTTGTTACTGTTTCTACCCTATGTCTGTCCATGTGTTCTAGGGGGCCTGTCCACACTCATGGGATCCCGTTACCCAGGAAAAATAGAAAGTTAACTTAGATGACCTCTATGACTGACTTCAAAACCTCATCTTTACAATGATCTGGAGTGTCAACTGAATGGGGGGGGGCGGTATTAGAAGCTCAAATGTCCTGCAAAAGACACCATATTCTTTGCACAAGGATAGAGGGTCCCAAACTTGGCAGATGAGTGGCCTGTGGCCCCACTGGAGATGACCCAGGACAGGATCCTACAGCATCTCCAAGGCTGGAAGTCAGAACAGTGGCTCTCTGGTCTCAGCTCTGCCCCAAGCTTGGCTTCTGATCCTGCCTGGCTAAACCCCTTCCTCTGCAAAGGTCTCAGTTTCCCTAGCTGGAATCTGGTGCTCCTATCAGTTTTCAGCTCTGTTCTCTAAGTTCCTGTAATGGGCCGGTGAGCTTTTGTTCCACGTAAAGGCTTGAGAAGCCCACTTTCAGAGCAGGAGTGACTACTGCCCAGAAGCCATCTCCAGCACAGTGGCTCAAAGCTGGCTCCATCCCTCCCACCTTCCTTTTCCATCTCCAGCCCCAGTTGCTTATAACCGGCTCCATCCCTCCCCTGTCCAGAAAATAGCCTTGATCTCAGTGGTTACAGCAGTTCTGAGTCTCGGAGCACAGACTCTGAGACCACTCAGGCATGACTGGAATCCTGCCTCGGTCACAAGTAGTCCCTGGGGGTTTGGGCCATCTCACCAACGTGAACTCATTTTGTAGTGGAGCCCAGGAGACAATGCCGAGGAGTATTAAATGGACAGAGCCCAGAAACCACACTCGCAAGCCCTGTGCATGGTAGGTCTATGTTCATTTGAGGACTCTCTTCTCCCCAGAACTCACTGCGGGAACACCCAGTGCTGCATCTATGTGGCACTTGCTCAGCTGGCGAGGTGGACACTGGGCTGGTGTTCCATTGCTATCTTTTGCACTTCTTAGGTCCTGTTGGGACTCCATCTTCCAGTCTCTGCCCAGCCCACTGACTGCTCCTCTGGCCACATCACCCACAGAAGAGCCAGACTCACCTTCTTGAAATAGTCTGCAAGGCTCTCCGAGTCCCAGGCCAGGACCTCTGAACGAAAGGGCACGTTCCTCAATGCCATGGCTGCTCTCCTGGGATGAAGCTCACAAGCCGAGCATGGGTGCTGCAGCCATAAAGAGAGGACCCCAAATCCAGAGTGCAGAGCTGTCTTTGGCTCTTCAATTTCCAGTGACACCCCAGAACAGCCTTGGAGCCGATGTCTTCTCTACTGTAACCAGATCCCAGAAAGCAACAACTTCCTCTGAGAACAAATATGGTCTCTTCTCAGAAAACGACTCAGCGAGTTTCCTTTACCACTTCCTCTGCTGGGCTCTAAATAAGTAAACAAGGAAGCCCAGAGTTGGGGACTGGAGTGGCAGAAAGTGGAGCATGGCTGGTAATTCCCCTCTGGCCCCCAGTAACCCCAGCCTAGTGGGAGGGACAATAAAGGGGACTTGGACTCCCACCGGGAAACCAAGTACATGTCCATGGAAACTCCTGGTGGCCATGTCTAGACCACAACCCTGCTTGCCTGGGTCTTTGCAGATGAGAATCTACTTTGACGGTTGACCTAAAATATAGACAACTTCACACATCAGTGAACTGCAGGGGTGAGGGGAGGGGAAGGAGTGTGGCTTTTTAATGCTTGCCAACCATTCTTCAGTCTCTCGCAAAAGGACAAAGTTGAGATTCTTTTAGCTGCCTCTTTATGGTTACTACAAGAAGACTCACGACGAGTAAGGATCCTGGACTTGGCAGATGAGTGGCCTGTGGTCCCACTGGAGATGACCCAGGACAGGATCCTACAGCATCTCCAAGGCTGGAAGTCAGAACAGCGGCCCTCTGGTCTCAGCACTTCCCCGAGGTGGCTTCTGACCCTGCCTGGCATCTTCCTCTCTAGGAGTCTCAGTTTCCCTAGCTAAAGCCTGGGGCTCCCATCAGTTTTCACGCCTGCTTATAAGAGTGCCAAGGGCTGCGGAAGGTGCTGATTGGGCAGACATTGATTGAGCATCTGAGAGGGCATTGTGGATGCATGGCATACCTTCAGGTAAAGACCTGAAAAATGGGAATCTCTATTTCCATATTCGTAAATAGGAACACAGAGAAATTATATCACATATACATAAAATGTAGAGGCCTTTATCTAGACTAATGCAAAAAGAGAAAAATTAAGAAAAAAGAATATCAATTGCTATCATATTACCATATATCAAATTCACTAGGTTTTCCACCACCTATTCCATTCTCTTCTATCTATTCTGTTCTGATCTATTCTATTCTGTTCTGACCTATTCTATTCTATTCTGTTCTGATCTATTCTATTCCATCCTATCCTATCCTATCCTATTCTAATTTCCTCCATGTAGTCCATCCAAACAGCATCCTGGTCACATCCTGCAATTGGTCTTGTGATAGAAAATGAGAATCGGTTGTTTTCTTAGTCAATCTCAGACCCTGTGCACTTCTCAGAGTTTTAGCACCTCACTGGCAGAGGGCATGTCTAAATGCAAACTAATCTGTACAATGTTGAAGCTTCTAAACCCATGTTCACCATTTTATCTAATATTTCACACATACACACACACAGCCATATGTTCTGATGCTTAAGGGAAGAACCAAGTTCTGTTGCACTAAGTGACGCTACTTTGGATCTGGAGGTGGTGCCTTCCAGAAACTTTTTCAAGGGTAGCCCTGACCAAACACAATGTTCTGCAAAACCTGAGGAGCCCACCGGCCTCACCAGGTGAATGTGTGCTTACCTGAGATCCACAATTTATTCAGGTGACACCTATATGGAAGTGCTCCTCGTAGGGCTGGTACAAAAGAGCTCTCGATATCTGCCCTTCCTGATAAAGCACAACCATGTTGTTTAAAAGCACTGCCATGAAGAGAGGTGGGAGAGGACAATTTGCTTTTTAAATCACCAGGATGGTGGGAAACAATAAAAATCACTGGAAAAGACAAAAAGAAAGAGAAATCACTTTTAAATTGGGCAAAGAGGTGATAGAATTTAAACAGAGCTTTGGACGATGTAGTGGAAAGAGGCCATGCTTGACACATGTGCAAGTTTGTATGTATGTCTGTGCACAGACATGTACGTGCAAGGGCATTCATGCATGGGTATATGTGGATCTGTACTTCGTGAGCAAACAAAACACAACATTGGTGGAAAAAAAATGTTCAAGATCATCTTTTAAAACAAACAGTTCTTTTCTTAGTAATGTTCATTTCTACTCAAGAGGAATAAAATCTGCAGAAATTAGAAATAAAGCATATTAGTCTCTTTTGGAAAAACTTTCCAATATATGTGACCAGGATGAAGAAGTCATGGAGCCCATGGAGAAGACAGATAGGACAGTTAATAAACTTGATGACAGGGACACTGATGATAAGAATCATCACAGATGTGATATGATACCTGGAATCCTTCACACAACATGGAGTGTGCTGAGAACTTTGCACTAATGATCTTATTTAATTGTGGCGCTATTGTCGCTCCTACTTTACAGAAGAAAAGACAGACTTGGAGAGATGAAGCACTTGCCCTCTTCTTCCTGACAAGTTGGTGGGGCAGCCTGTCTTTTCCCCAATCTGAGTCCAGAGTCTCTATCCTTTAAGTCCCTGCCACCTCAAGATTGAGATGTTACCCAAATGGCTCAAGGTGGAGTAGGAACTCAAACCCATTTCTGCCTCTGGATCCTGTGCGGTTCCCACTCTATACACCTGCTGTTCATGAAGAGCAAGTGGGGTTGTCAGTCTGGACCAGCGAGAAGAGGATGCAGCATGCTCCGTGAGGTAGGCCTCTGGTCCCCCCTGCCCCTAGAGCCACAGGCCTATCCTCGGAAAGAACAGCTGGGAAATGATCCGGTGATGCCGGAGAAGCTGGTGGGTTCAGGTCTAAGTCTTTTATCTTTCCCAGACTCGGTGATTTCCCAACACTCAATAGTGAGTTTCACAAATTCTATCTCTGGTCAGAAGGTTCCAGAAGCTCTGGAAGCTGGCCAGTTATCCGCCAAGCGAGGATTAGGCTGCTAGCAGGACTGGTTTCATCCTGTCCCGGCAGCCTCACTGGGCCCTGGCTCAGCTTCCTCATCCGTGAAACAGACAGTTGTAATGTCCACCTCTGGGCACAGTCCCCACTGGAGGGGAAGCTGCAGGATGAACGTGAAGGCCAACACACACCACCCTCTGCAAAGGATCCATGTGCTGGCTGAAAGCACGGAGCAGAGGAGGCAGTGGAGAGCCGGTAAGGTGCAGTGGTGGAATGTCATGGCTTGGGAAGGAGGACCCTCTCCCATTTCTCCTCCAACCAGGTAGAGAAACCCAGAATATGATGGAGCAAAGAAAGGTTAATAGAGGCCTTATTTTAGGCTTTGTGATACACATTTCAAGGTTAGCAAGGGGGTGGTCAGCACAATAAGGATGGTGGTGATTTAGTACATGGGGGTAGGAGCTCCTGGGATAGGGATCTGGAAGGTTCAGGCACAGACCTGTGCACAGGAAAGCCATACCTGCAGAGAGTGATTGTCAGATGTACAGTCTCTGGCACACTGTACCCTGGAATAGACACTCACCCCCATAGTAGACACTTCCCTGCCCCACCTACCCTGTTCAGACTTTTTCCCTCTTTCTTACAGTTGTCATGTGAGAACTGCTTTTCTTCAAAGTTAATATGAGAGGTGAGAAAAACACATGGTTCGTTAGAAGAAACTTGAAAGTTGTAGTTTCTGTGGGAGGAAGAGTCTGAGGAGCCATGTCTTAGGGACCAGGGGAGAATGGAGAGTGAAGACCTTGGAGGAGAGACTGCATTGACTTTCTTAGGAGAAGAACCTACACCATTATAAGGTGTGAGGGAAGAATGTATATTTGGAGTTGGTTTGGATGGAGGGTGTTGGCTGGGGGACTGAGAAATGTGGTGGGTACCCAGTGGGGCTGTGGAGAGAATGTCCTTGTGTGGCCACATCCTGGCCTTGCCTCTTGATGTATCTCTCACCTGAGGCTAGGTAACTTTTGTTGGAATTCCCTTTAGGGCCTGTATATGTTCACCTGTAGGGGGAGGCAAGAACCACATAAGCCACCCTCACTGGAGAGAATGGTTTTGCCCTCTATTTGTAAAGGCTGGCAGTGGAAGCATCATTTGTGGGGTCCTTCTAGATGGCAAAGAATTCCTCCCACACAGAGGGGCTCAGTGAGGAGAGCCAGGGTTCTGACTACGGGACTGGGCAGGGCAGCTCCACACGCCAGGCAGCCATAGACTAAGACATAGGATTGGTGACATGCCTGGGACTGGTGGGTCAGGAGGCCCAGCCAGCCATACAGGCGTCCATCTGGCACATGCTCGGCTATTCTCATGGTGCTCCAGGAAGCTGTGGGCAGGAAGAGGGGGCACAGACTCCTGCCAGCCCATGGCAGCCCTTCCCTAGGCCACACTGTGCCGCTCTCTCCTGACAGGCCCTGAGCCCCTGCTCCCATGTGGGCACAGTCCTCACCTCCTCCATCGGAGAAGCATGAGGAAAGCATGAACCACTGCTGCATACAACGCCACAAGGAGAGAGATTTTCCACTTCCTCACCTATATATGAAAATAAGATATTTTTCATTCTGTCTATCTCTCTTTCTCAGCTGTTTTAACTGAGATACTTCAGAAGTTCAAAGGTGGGTGGGAGGAAGTGCTTATTTGGATTTCCTGTCAAGCTTTCCTTCTTTGTGTACCCTATTTTTGACTTTGGCTACCTATCAGCCTATCCCCAGATAGCTCAGTCTTGAAGGGAAAATCCCAAGTGCCCACAAGTGTGGGTGGGCTGTGGGTCAGGGGCAGGAGTGGGAAAGGCAGTCTTCTCAGTATGATAGAAGAAATTTTGCCCACCTCCTCCTCTGGTAAACTGGAGAAGGCGGGTGGGGAGAAGGATGGGGAGAAGGAAGGCAAAAGTCACTTTAAGTCAAAGCGATTTTACCAGCAACCCAGCCAAGGTGAGCAAGGCCTACTCCAACTGCAATCTCCAAGCAGTGGGCCCAAGATGCACATATAGGCCCCTGAGAGGAAGTCAAGATGTGCACCTAACAAGCCCAGCTTCTCAGTTGCATGAAACCCTTGATGACTCTCAGCAGGGTGATTATCACAAACCCCTATAAATATGAGAGAGCAGTACCCCTTGATACCGAGAGACTGACTTCAGTTGACTTGCCCAAAGTCCATCCCACAGTCAGGAAATCACAGAGCAGGAGGGGCCAGCTCAGGGCTGTATGGCGCTGCCCGGCTGTCTCCACATGCCCCTCTGCTGATGACTTTTGGTCTGGACCTTGCTGCCTTGCCTACAGCCTTGGTGCATGGCCTTCTCACTATTTCTGGAACTCTTCAGTTGGTCACATCATCTGCTGTGCAGATACCTATGTCTTGACTGCCAGTTTATATATGATCTTCCAGATTGTGGGCCTAGCCAGAGAATATTTTCTAATACCCCATGATGGGAGTGGCATCTTTTAGGCCTTATCAGTCCTTCACAACTAATGCTGGGTTAGTGGTGCAGACTCACCCAGTCCCTTGGTTGTACCCTGAAGTAAGAAAAACACATTGGGGGCTCTGCTGGGTCTGGCTAAGTGGTGACCGGAGGTAAGGAAAGAATGACCAGCTTATATTCATTCCAGTCTGGGTCCTGAAGAAGTCTGTGTTCTCTGCTGTGGAGAACCCTGGAGCTGTCTTCTTCTCCATGTTCAAGCTCAGTTCTTGTAAATATATATTATATGTGTATATACATGTGTATATACATGTATATATGTGTATACGTATATATGTATATATATGTGTATGTATATATATGTATCTTTCCAGTAAGTTCCCTCACTGCTTTTGTTCCATAGGATCGACTTCTGTTACTGGCAAACTGTCTTAGTTCATTCCAGCTGCTATAATGTGTGGCTTATCAACAACAAAAATTTCTTTTTCACAGTTCTGGAGGTTAGGAAGACCAAAACCAGGATACCAGCAGGGTCATGTTTTGGTGAAGAACTCTTTCCAGGGTCCTAACCAGCACCTTTTTACCACATCCACAGGTGGTGAAAAGGGCGCTGGAGCTCTTTAAGGTCTCTTTTTTAACATTAATTAATGCCTTCCAGGAGACTCTACCTTCATGATTTAAGCAACTTTCAAGAGCCCACCTTCTAATATCATCACAGAGAGAATTAGGATTTATGATGTAAGTTTTGGGGAGACATGAACATTCAGATTACAATGTCAAACCTATAATTCTCCAGGATTCTTAGAGGACCCCTCTTAAATTTGTCAAAAAAAAAAGTCAATAGACATGGGGGCCACAATTGATGTCAAATATATATAAATAAAGAAAAGAGAGGCAAGAAAAAAAATGTGGATGAGAAAATAGGTTTGCTGAGACCTAAAAAAAAAAAAAAATAAGTCAAGAGGAAAAAAGAGGTGGCCTAGAATAATGCAATTGTGGAGTGGGAATTGGTGAGGCCCCTGTCTTGCATCTTAATCATAGTATTGCCATCAACTGAGCATGTGACCTTAAGTACTTTGAAAAATCTTCTTGTCTCAACAGAGGAGTAGATTAGAAAAACGTGGTATATTTACATAGTGATACTACTCAGTTATAAAAAAAGATGAACTTTTGCTATTTTTGACACCATGGATAGCACTGCGAACAATAATGCTAAGTAAAGTACGTCAGAAGGAGACAGACAAATATGGGTGGCTCACTCACACATGGAATATAGAGAAACAAAACAAAGGTTGGTAAAACTGAACCAATAACAAACCCTAGAAAACTTACTGTGAATCCAGGCTGCAAGCTGGGGAAAGGGGAACTCCACCAATAGACAATGGTGGAGGATTCTGGGTGCCTTGGAGGAGTAAGGGTGTGGTGTGAGGACAAGCATCTAAGGAGATGTGAGCCAAGGCCTCCAAATCATATACAATGCTGAAAACCAATGTTACTTCAATAAAAATAAATAGACAAATAGTCTCCTCATCTTTAAAAGAGGCTAATAATACTCAATGCTCTCCCGGGGCTTTATGAGCCTGATGTGTGTCTGATATAACATAGAGATGGCACACCTTAACAAACTCTTAACAGAAGTTAAGAACATCCCAGATGTTCTAGAACTTCTTTTCTGCTCTAACAGTCTATGATGCTCTCAGTAGCTGAATAATTTTCTGTCCACCTGTCTTTGGACATAGAAACAAAAAGATAGAAATAACTTGATATCAGGGATTTATTCTGAAAAGCTTAGATAGGGTATCACTGGAGGGTGACCCTATATTGCTACTGCAACCCAGCTGCCTCAGCTGTGGGAGCTGGCAGGAGCAGCGGTGTTCTCTCACCCTGCTGCCCCACCACAAGTCTGTTGTGGCAGTTGCTCCTCAGAGCTCAGTAACTGCCATTTTTGTCAGTTATGGCATTTGCTCCTCAAAACTCCCTGGATTGTGAAATGGACCAATCAGGTGCAAGCTATGAGCTGGTTGGTGCTACATCATTTAATCAGCCACAGGATTGAAAAATGGTTCAATCAGAGTAATGGGTGGGGGGCATCCTGAAAAGAGGATATAAGTTAGGGTTGGAGAGAGCCTGAGACCCCCACCTCCAAAGAGGAGGAGAGCCCCCAAAGAAGAGGAGAGATGCTAGCCCCTGAAGAAGACAGTTCCAGCCTCTGGAGGAAGAACAAAGAAGGGGAAGACTCCATTCCTGACCTCCAAAGAAAGAAGAAAAGAACCATCCAGCAGCTGCCCTCCAAGGAGGGTAGAGAAGTCCAAGACCTCTGCCAGAGACTGGGCCTTGGGTCCTGTCTCTGACATTGCCTGAAAGGAGCCCCAAAAGCCCTGGGTCTGGTGTCTCAAAGAGCTATTTGTTGTTGGTATAACCCAACAACTCACAAAGAGCTGTTAACACTGGGTGTCTCTGATACCACCTCTGAGGGACAGCTGTGGCCATCACTACTGGCCAGTGCTGTCTAGCATTCCTGGTGACCAGTGGTCACTGATTCTGTGTGAGACAGCTGCCACTTGTGGATACCGTAAGCTCTTTATTTCCACTGTTTGTAAAATAAACCTCATGGTTGCTGTTCCTGGAGCCTGAGGTCTCTTGCAATTGTGTGCATAGGTGAGAAACCATAGATAACAGGTGAGAACCCACAGATAGTGACCTCACCAGGCATTGTCCTTTGTTAGGCTATAGCCCATAGGCTCTATTGTGTGGGTGTTGTTTTTCTCTTGGTTCTGGTTTGTGGCCTTTTGACCCTTTGGGGTGTTTTGGTGGCTCTCTGGTCTCAGAGCCCTCAGTCCATCCCTGTTTTAACGTATTAACGGCCAAAATGGAATTTTGTTTGTTTTGGGATTATATTAATTTTTATTGAGGTTATATTGGTTTACCAGACGGTATGTTCTAGGGGGTGTAGTTCACCCCTCTTCAGTATATATATTACCACACTATGACCATCACCAAAGCCACAATAATCATCATCATAGTCCACGGGGTCGCCCACCCCTTTGCTCCCACTCCTCCTGCTCAAAGCTACAACTCAACAGTCAAGTTTCTGGGGTTTGTGTTGGGTTAGTGTGTCTGTTCCTTTGTTTTGTTTGTTTTCACTTGAGTGAAATACGTCTAGTATTTGTCTTTCTCCTTTTGACATATCACTAAGAAAAATCTCCTTTGGTTCCATCCTTGTTGTTATAAATGGCAATATTCACCCTTTTTCATAACTCACTAGTATCCCATTGTGTATATAGATTACATTTTCCTTATCTACTCATCTGTCCTTGGGCACGTTGGTTGTTTCATTGACTCCTGTAAATAGTCCTGCAGTGAACATAGGAATGCACATTAGCTCCTCAAATTAATGTTTGCATTCCCCAGGGAGATACCTAAAGTGGAATTGCTGGGTCACATGATAGATCTATTTTGAATATTTTGTGAAACTTCTATATTGTTTTGCACAGGGGCTAAATCAGTCTGCATTTCCACCAACACTACAGGACGGTTCCCTTTCCCCCATACCCTCACCAGGACTTGTTGTTTCTGATCTTTTTGATATGGGTCATTCTCAGAGGTGTGAGGTGATATCTCCTGTGGTTTTCATTTACATTTACCTCATAAGTGTTGGTGAACATCTGTCATGTGTCTGTTGGACAAATTCATGTCTTCTTTGGAGAAATGTCTATTTAGATTTTCTGTCCATTTTTTGGTTTAGGTAATTTGTTTTCTTGTTGAGTTGTATGAGTTATTTATGTATCTTGAATATTAGCCAATTATCAAAGGCATCATGTTCAAATATTTTCTCTCACTCACTAGGCTTTTTGTTTTAATGATAACTTCTTTTGCTGTGAGGAAGCTTTAACTTGATATAGTACTATTTATTTATTTTTGCTTTTGTTTCCCTTGTTGTCGGAGTCAACTCTCCAAAGACTTCACCAAATCCAATTTCAGAGAATATTTTTCTATGTTTTCTTCTATGTTTCGGGCCCTACATCCAAGTCTTTACACCATTTTGAAATGACTTTTGTATATGGTGTGAGATAGTGGTCCAGTTTCATTCTGTTGCATGTAGTTGTCCAGTTTTCTCAATACCACTTGTTAAAGAGACATTTCTTCCTCCATTATATACTCTTGGCTCCTTTGTCATAACTGTCCATCTAAGTGTGGATTTATTTTTGGGCTCTCAATTCTATCATTGATCTGTGCATTCCAATACCATATTCAACTGGAACCATTTGAAAATGGAAGGGCACTATTAATAATACACCGACAGCTGGTTTACTTGGGGCCCTCCCTAGCAAACAACAATGGATGGGCATCCTAATCACAACTCACTTAGTTTAACTGAAGCATTGGTGGTTTTTCTGCCAAAAGGTCTCATCTGCCCCAAATTCTGTTCCTTAATTGTTCTGGCAAATGATGAATCTAGCAAGAAATCAAAATTCAGTTTGGCCAAGGCAGAAGCCCCAAATGTCACTCAGGTGGAGGTGCATTTGAGCCTGTGACCATGAGCCCAGTGGCTGTTAATTCCTAGCTCTGTGGTGGGTCCTCCATTGCCTCATTCTACCCTTTTGACAACCGGAGGGTCTGCTTTATCTTTACAGCAGGGAGATTATACAGGTTCACAGACAACAAAAGTGCCAGATTCTCAAAAGAGCCAGAACAAGCTTCCTCCCCCAACCCTATCATTATTCCCTGTTATCTACTCTAGAGTTTCAGGGCCTCTCAAAAGCATCTGTATTCCCACCCTGCCAGGAAGTCTTGCCTATGCAAATTCAAAGCCAAAATTTCCCCAGCTGCAACATCCTCTGTCAGAGGGTCTTTGTTCCCATTGTGGTGGTTTCGTGTATGAATCTGGGAACTAGGGGGCACTGAAGCTCATTTTGGATACTTGGTAGAATGATTCTTCTGGTCTAGCTGTTCCTCCTAAGTCAAATCCCTCAAAACCTTGAAACCAATTCTATGAAGACAGAACCTGGTAGAGTCAAAACTTGAATTTGGAAATCAGAAAAACATGCTTGAATCCCAACTCTGTTACATTCCACTGACTTACTTAACGTCTCTGTGCCACAGGGGATTGGGGAAAACTAAACAAAAACACTGAATTTGTTAAGAGGTTGTGAGAAGTCAGTGACATATAGAAATGGAGTGGTTCTGGTTAGCATTGTTTACTATTATGGACACGTGACTCACTCATCCCTCTCCAGAGGTCAAAGACTGTCCAGAGGGACAGTTAGTTCTCCATTGAGTTCCCCCGGTCACATATAGAACCCCATGTCACACGTGGGTGGGCATTACTTTGTAAATATTTCTGATACAGGCAGATAGCAAAAGTAGTAGAGTTTTTCCAAGAATTAAAAAAAGTTGCTGCAGACTCAAAGGCTGGCAAGTTTAGGGGGAGATACAAATAAATGAAACAATTATAGTAGAAAAAACAGCAACCCAATGCAATGACACATGGCAACTTACTCTGGGCAGTAGTCAAGGCGGTGTGGTGCCAGGGGTGGAGACTGCAGCAAAGAAGGGGGTAGCTCAGTTCAAGCTAATTGTTGCCATATTGGAACGGGAGCCCATTAAGTAAGAATATGGGACAAGTGTTGCCAAATTTTCAGAAATGCAGGGAAGCTAGATTTTAAGTTGAAAATAAAAAAGGAAATGCAGTCAACTCTAGCAGGCAGAAAAATGACCTCCCACCAGATGTCCATGTCCATGTCCTAATCCTGGAATCTGTGAATATGTTCAATTACATGGCAAGGGGGAATTAAGGGTGCAGATGGACTAAAGTTGCTAATTAGTTGGCTGAAAAATAGAGACATTATTCTGGAATATTTGTTTGGGGCCAGTGTAATCACAAGGGTACTTGAAAGTGGAAGTAGAGTCCAGAGAAGATGCAATTACAGAAGAAAGACATGGAGAGACAACACTAATGATTTTGAAGATGAAGGAAGAAGCCATAGCTCAGGAATGGGAGGCTCTTAGTAGCCGGGAAAGGAAGGAAATGAATTGCCTTCCACCAGGAACGTGCAAAGCCCTCTGTGTTAGCCCAGTGAGGCATATGTTAGATATTTTACCTACACAAGTGTAAGGTAATGAATTTGTGTTGTTTTCAGTCCCTAAGTTTGTGATAGCTTGGTACACAAGCAATTGAAAACTAACACATCCACTAAATTAAGAAAAAACATGTGGATGAACACACCAGATCTGTTGGCTGTAGAGCACTCTTATACTTCTGATTTAGAACCACTTATTTGTTTTCACGTTGACCTATCAGTGGGCAGCAGGTGCCTAAGATCACACAGCTGTGATTCATACTGGGGTGCTGATTCTTATACCCTCAGGCGTGTCGATAACTGGGCAATGGTGGGAGGCAGATGGAGGTGAACTAATGTGAATTAAACCCCTGCCACTGTGGAGTTTACATCACATACACTTTTAACTTATGTATGTGGGTTCCTATGAGCTGGGCATTCATGGAAAATTGTGACCTATTTGCTATCTGCAAATCACAGGAGAGCATCCCTGCTTGACTTCCTACAGACAATAGCCCACATCACAAGGCAGGCCCGGAGATGCCTAGGCCACCATTGACTTGATTATATGACTAAATCCATGGTGATCTCAGAATAACTCTGCCTGTGATAACATCAACACATATACTTTGCTGACGCAAATGCCTCTTGACTTACAATCACACTGTTCCCTTCTCTGTTCTTTGATCACCTTTGTTTACACCACCCATTGCAAGGGCCAACTCATACCATCATCATACTCATGCATGATCAGTTTTTACTAGCCTTTCAATAAATGACACCAAAATAAATACTTATTGAGCACTTACTATGTGCCAAGAACATTTAGGTAATAGGGATTTGCCTTTTACCTAAATATAATAAACAAAGTCCTTAGTCTTAGAGAACTTCTTAATGGTCATAATAATAGTAATAATAGTGGTAATGATGATTAACAAGGATTGAATATTATTTTACAGATCTTCACAATCCTATGAGTTATTTTCCTAAATGATATGAATAAGGAGACACAGAGAAGTTCCCTCCTTAGGCGAAAGACAGACTTTAAAGGACCAATCAAAGGCTTAGGCTTCCATTGTCCAGTATGAGACCCATTACTCACTAGTGGCTATTTCAATTGAATGTAAATTAAAATGAAATAAAATTAAAACCTCAGTGTCTCAGTCATACATACTTCAACAGGCACCTGTGACGAGTGACTACCATTTGGACACTGAACATTTCCAATATCGCAAGTTCTTTTGGGCCATGCTCGTCTCCACGGTTGGAACCCTCTCTGACATTCACCAACTGG
Organism: Galemys pyrenaicus; assembly: GCA_019455555.1. Taxonomy (NCBI): domain Eukaryota; kingdom Metazoa; phylum Chordata; class Mammalia; order Eulipotyphla; family Talpidae; genus Galemys; species Galemys pyrenaicus. The sequence goes on along the minus strand of JAGFMF010011606.1, from coordinate 4,135,465 downwards.
GAGGCCTGGAATCAATCTGTCATCCTCTCTGAATCTCAGGTTATTGATTAGTAAAATGCAGTTAATTATAATGCCCTCCTCAAGAGTTTGGGGGAAATAAATTAATTCTTAGATCTTTAAAACTGTGTCCAGCACTTAGCAACCACTGGTCAATGATGGCTATTACTATAAATAAATAAAATGATGGGAGGTAACACCTGCATGAAGACAGATAAAGCAGGGTGAGGGGAGAGCGCACAGGCTGGTCAAGGAGGAGACAGATTCCGCATGAACTTAGGAGCTGCATTTGGGTAACTGGGAAGGACATCTGGGCAGAGGCTATGGGCAAAGCTCCTAATGCTGCTTTCTTGGCATGTTCCAGAAATAGCAGTCAGGCCAGAGCAGCTGAGGAGGAAGGCCAGGAGAGAGGGAGAGTGGCCTCAGGGGATACTGGAGGACAAGGGTGAGGGCTTTGGTGTTTGTGTCAAAGGTGGCGGGGCACCTGGAGCGGGGGAAATGATAGGCTCTGATTTGTATTTTAAATGGTCCCCCCAGCCCTGGGTGGAGCGGGGGTGGCAGGGGCAGGAGTAGAAGCAGGAGGCTCCTTAGGAGGATGCCTGCATCAGCAGGCCAAGTGGTAGCATTAAGAGGAGTGGAGATGAGGTTTCCTATTCAGAGAAGCCCTTCCCTCTGCCTGGAAACCTCTTTGCCCAGAAGTCTTGACTCAATCGCTTATCTCTTAAGTCTGGATTCAGAAATCACCCTTTCACAAAAGCCTCCCTGTCTCCTTTCCTCACTTCTTTTTTTTTTTTCCTTAGCATTTTTCCTGAACTACAGCACAACATATTTGTTTTGTTTTTCACTGTGAGCAGTGAACACAAGAGTGGGGATTCATGTCAACTTTGTCCGTTACCTAATCACGTACCTACAGCCTAGCTGATAAATGAGGAACATAAAGTCCAGAGAGGGGAAGTTACTGGCTTAAAATCACACAGCATTTAATAGCTGAGCCCATACTTGAGCCAAAGTCTCCAGACCCTGGCCGCGTACTCTCTCCCCTGCTCATGTACATTTCCCTTTATTCTTGGAGTCTTGTGTTCTCTGTGCTTAGTTGCTTCTTTTCCCTTGACCCAGCCATGTCTTCACTCTCTTCCCCATTTTCTCCAAAATATGTTCGTTCGCCTGAACTTTCCTTTTTTTTTTTTTTTTTTTGCAGCCCAACCCAGCTGCAATATCCGGATAGTCATCATGTGAAAGAAATAGAACAGGAAACCAAGATGTCTAACTTATTTTGCCTACCAGGCCAGTCTGCACAGTAAAAATTCTACCCCATGGCTGGGGGATGATGGGGAAAGTGGGATCAGGTTGCTAAGCTGAGCTAACCATCCTCTTCCCAAACACCCAAGCGACTGAACAATAGGGCTCATGAGTTTGCTTCGGTACCTCCCAGGAATCACCCTCACTCCACCCTGAAGCACAGAGAACCCTGCCTGACAGCCTGCCTTTCCTTCTGTAGATCACCTAGAGATCCTTAGAGTGGGAGAGTCTTCTCCCTGACCCACACACAGAGAGGGCATGCTTCCCAGCTCACCTGATGGTCATTTCTGACTCTTTTTATAGCCCACCTGGTATAACAGCAAAATTCTCCTTATTCTTTAGTAATCATAATGATGATGATGATGATGAAAAAAACAGCTACCTTGAGAATACTTATTCTGTATTAGGCACTTTGTAAATCCATTATCCTGCAGAACCCTATTTTATATATCAGGACACTAGACTTTATATATATATATAGATATGCATATATAGGTATATATATAAAGAGACACTGATTTATATGTCAGGTCACCCCGTGGCAAAGTGGTGTAGTGAGGCTCAGTTCTAGAGTCTGTGCCTGATTCTGCAACTTGTTTTCTTTCCCCAGAGGCAACCACCGTTCACTCAACATTCTAGACAGTGTTCTAAGTTCTAGACTATGGTGATATAAGACAGACAAATTCCAGCTTGGAAGAACAATGGGAGAAGGAGAGCAAACAATAAAAAAGAAACAAATGCAGCAAGGTTATTTTCAATAGGGATGACTGTTTGAACACATGGAAACAAACCAGTGTGCAAGTGAGCACTGTGGGGAGGGCCTTCTCAGCTAGTGGCTGGGGGAGGTTACTGAATGCTGATGGAGGCCAAGACCACAGGACGAACACACTTCGCTGGGCGCCAGGGGTCCAAGGAAGGGGACTGGACAGTTGTCAGGAGGGTAGGAGGTATATGGCTGATCCTGGAGAAAATTACAGGGTGGTACGCTTTTTTAACCACTAACCACATAGGGGCATCTCTGTTCCTTATTGCCAGTTCTCCTTAATCAAGTGGTTTATTCCATCTCCTGTTAGGTCTAATGTCAAACAATTCTATCCTTGTCCATTTTCTGTTCCTTTTATTCTTTCTGTGCCTGATTGGGTCCCCTAACAGGTTTTTCTGCTGCTGACACCAAAAGCTAGGGAAACTTTGAGTGAGCCATAATTACAATTGAGATAGTAGCCAACCAGCAGTCACTTAGAGCGCCCCCTGGAGGGGGGGGCTTTCTCCAAACTGCTGCTCCCACTCTGCTGTTCCTTTAGCAACTGGTTTCCCTTGTCCTTCTCTGGCCCCCATCTCTTTCCTCAGGGAGCATCTCCTTTCTCCCTGTTGTCAGGCCCCTTCAGTTCAAGGACTTGGTCAGACTGATGCCTGCCTGGTGTTGAGTATGGTTGTTCTCCCTCCTGCTCGAGTTCTGTGGGTCCTCCCAACTCTTCTCAACTCTTGTCTGGTCACCCTACCAGGACTCACGACCTTAAGACCAGACACAGAGTCCCCACGAATTTGGAAAACGACTGCAGGATCTCTTCAGATGACTCTTGTACAGATTCAGAGCAACAGCCTGTTTCTTCTATGCCAGTGTGTGAAGAACCCCCTCCCTAGTTCTCTTCTGATCAATGTTGATAGTCACCTCCTTTGGAAAACTCAGGAGTCCCTCCTATGTGCTTCCAGAAGGTGCTGTATCCCCCTGTCATGTAATACCAATCAGCAACACCCTCCCACTTAGAAGGGGTTTCCTTGTTTTCTGGAGTGCCAGTCAATAGGGCATGGCATGGTGCCTGAACGAACCTTCAAATGAGCCCGATGAGGCCCAGCTAGCCCGAGTCTGAGACTGCACAGTGCTGCAGAAGCCTGGGAAACCAGAGCACATGTTCATTTTCATTTCTCGATGTCTAGGGGATGGGAATTCTTCCACATTTGCTGACTCTTCAGCTTCCTCTTTAATTTCTTTTGAAAAACATGTCTGGGAGATTTGCAGACTCAGCCAGGGCTGGAGGGTCAGCAGCACGTGTGCTGAGAACAGACTTCTGAAAATGTAACCAAAGCTGCACGGGGGACTTAAAATCTCCAGGCAGATTTGAAAGACCCCTGTTTTGAATATAATGAATCCTGACACTGTCTAGGGTGTTTAGCCAGTCAGAGGCAGAGGCCTGTGAGACAGCCAGAAGGGAGTGAGAAGGGGATGTGGCTTCACATAAGCACACTACCCCAGTCCCTTCTAATTAGCTGTTACTCACATATTTAATGAGCTTGAACAAAGTTATGATTTTTTTTTCTTATCTACAAAGGCAAAACACAGGCATTATGGAAACATTAGTAAAATGTAAACAAGATAAAGTACTCATACAATTAAACTTAGTGTTTTATTTCCCTTTAAAAACTCAGTGTAAAGTGAGATGAAGTCATAGAATTTTTTACAACCTGTTTTATTTTAATATGTGCAAAACATTTTTAACAACTTTCCATGTGGTTGAGTGACCTCAGAGCAGCTTTTAAAATTGCCACATATGTAAGTGCTAGAATTTATTTTAATAATGCTCTATGACTGGATATTTACTTTGGTTTCAAATTTTATTATTATAGACAGCTCAGAAATATGCATTCTTTTAGCTAAACTGCTAAATTTTCTTAAACTAAATTGCTAGCTGTAGATTCATTAGGTCAAGGATAAGCATTTTTCTACATCTCATTGCACTGCTCGCTACCAATAAAGTGTTAATGTTGCGTCCCGCCAGCACGGCACGAGGGTGTGTGTTGTCATTCTGGGACATTCCCTCCTGCCAAGGCTGCCTTTGCTGTTCTCTTAATCTGTTTTCACTGGGTGGGTGGGTGGCTGCAGGCCCTGCAGTTGACTCCTGTATGCCCTTGGGAAGCCCTCAGAAAAACCTCGAAAATCTGCCTTATGGCATAGAGGGCAATGGGACTATCAGCATCATACTGAGAACAATAGATGACAAAAGAAATGCCATGAAATCCTATCAAACACAGCCCAGAGGTTTACAGATTCTGGGGTCACAGAGATGTGAGTTTGAATCCTAACAGACAAAATCTCACTGAGCCCCAGTTGTTCCCAGTTGTGCCACGGAATCAATCATCATATCACATTTGGATGGGGTTTGCTGGGAGTCAACGTAACCAGGTGTGTAAAACCCACAGCACAGGGTACCAAGCAAACCATTAGCACACAGGTTAGACTGATGTTAAATAAACACACTCATTCGAGCCAATAACAATGGTTTCGTTGAGAAACTTGTTAAACTGCTTCAAATGAGTTCCAGCCAGTGTACCTATGCTCATGGGGAGAGATGATCATCTGAGTTAATAGCCTTAAAAATTTACCATAGTCCATCATTCATAATTCAGCATTTCTTAACATCCCTGTAAAATTTTGAGCTAACCGGCTCTGTTTTAAAAAGCTGCCCCAGCACACCTTCTCCATGGAAGTGGAAAGGCAAACTCAGCCTTGGCTACCAGGACAGAGATGCTTGGCTGGTGAACTTGAAGAAAATGAGGATTCTTGGATCTCACTGAGTGCCCCAGGCTTGGGTAATTGGAGGTCCCAGGAGACTATTTCATTAGCAACTCCCAGATAACAGTGAAAGTTAGCTGAACCTGGACTGCAAAGTGGCACTGGAAATTTTAGAAAAGAACCATAAATTAGATATTTGGGAAGCTCTAGAAAAACAGATGCATTTTCATATCAACCAGATATAAAAAAACGCCAACGAAGAATTAATTCACCTATATCCTAAGGGAAAGTAGTCTTGGGTCTTTCAACAAGTTAACCCTTCCTTTTAAACCTGCTGCATGAGTTGAGCACCACTCTGTGAAGCATCCCTGGGTCAGCAGTGCAAGTTCGATCCCCAGCCAGGGAGGGGACCTACATGGCACAGCAGACCTCTCCTGCCTTGCCTGCTGCTCCCCTCAGCAGTGTATTTCAGTCGATCTGCCTGTTCTGCTTCCTGCTCTGTTTCTGATGAGTCCTCTTACCTCCTGCAACTCTGGCCTGTACCCTAGCTCTTATATGCATAAATAAATAATTTTTTTCTAAATAAACAAATAAACCTGCTGCGATGTTGCACTGATTCTTCTTTGCAACCTAGACCATACTCTCTGGGGTAGGCACCCTGAGGTTCTGCTTCTGGTCCCATCGTTGGTAGGCAGTACAGGACAGAGTCCCACTTCTTTTCCTGAGGACACAACCATCCTGGAGGGTGTGCTGTTTTCTAGTCACATGTCCTTTGGCAAGTTAAGTGCTGCCTCCAAGGGCAGGTCTTTCAGCTGCTGTATCTGCAGAAGCCATTTGTTAAAAGCACCTTGTTTACAACTGAAGGCTTGGTCTGGAAAGGAGTGAGCTTTCAAAGTGCAGTTCTACACAGGTCCCTTCAAGTCTCCCAGGATGATAACTGCTATTTTATTATATTTTAGAGTTCTTTTTTCCCCTATCCTTAAAAGTTTCCATCTATCTGCCCAGGCACTAGAATTAATTATTTGGGTACCATTCGCTCTTATCTAGCACTCTATACAAATTGTTTCAAATTCTCAAAACAGCTTGAAAGGCCAGCACAGGGGTTGGTTGCCACATTTAGCTGTTCAGCATCACCACTCTTCTTCCAATGAGATTTTACATGTTCCTTGGGGAATGTGCCATTTGTACAGTCCCAATGGAAGAACCTCATTACACTGCAGAACCAAAGCAGTTACCTGTCCTATCCCCTTCCTCTATTGACATGGCCCATCAGACACTCTGTGCCAGGATTATGAGCTTTGAGCCTGTCATAAAGACAGGTGTGGATACAGCTGGAACATCCTGAGCACACCACATGCCTCATCTGGCTCCCAAGTGGTAGCCTACTGTGTGGGGCCTGTAGCCTGTAGCCTGGCCTTCTAAGATCCCACGGCTGCTGGCCCCTTTCCAAGCCCACCCACATCCCCACCAATTCTTTGAAGTCTTAGTCCCTGTAGCTGTTGAATGCATGCCATTTGTTGTTTATCGTAGAATCTGTTTTTGCTGCTACAGCCAAGAACTTAGGTCGAGCTCCAGGAATTATTGACCCCAGTTTACAGAGAAGTGAGTTCTAGGTTATAGCTGTAAAGAAAAAGTCCTCCTCCTAGAGAACTCTGTATAAAGAAACAAAAGACCCAGTTCAAGCTGGGCAAGGCTGGAGCTGGAGCACTGGCATCCAAAAACATGACAACTCTTCGTTTTGTCTTCCTCACTGAGGCTTGCACACCACCCAGTTTATGTCCTGAATTGTGCCTTCAATGTGGCCAATTCCAGGTTGGCACAGAATGGGAGCTTTGTGTTGTACAGAGATCCCCCAGCTGGGGCACGTCGGCAATGTGAGTTAAAGCAAAGACATAGTGACATCTTAAAAATGTTAAGTAGTATGTGTACGCATACATTGCTGTGTTAAGAAAAATATGATTAGCACTTCTAACTCATGATTTCATGTGATGTTGCTCACAAAGGAGGGTTTCTGAAGTTAAAAATAAATTTAATTAAAATAAAACAATAAAGAAAAGGAAGTGGCTGTGGTTGACTTTAGGAAAGATAGAACTCATGAGGGTGAGTTGTGATGGTGTGAAACTGAAGTCCAGCAGAAGGAAGAACCTCTGGGGAGACTCTCAGGCCAGATTCTGGTCCCAGATGTGTCAAGTCAGGGATGAAGCTCATTGCTGACACCATTTTGACTAAGTTCAGATAATCTTAAGCTCCTTCTTGCTATTGGCCATCCAGCTTTTATCTGCAAGTATCAGCAAAGCCCAGGCTGGGAGAGAGAGATAGGCATTTCTTGTCCAGTGTCTAATCAGCAAATGATAAAGACAAATTGAGGTTTTTCTGGTTATTTTTAAAGGGAAGTTACGGAAAGCCCATAAATCAAAAAAAAAAAAAAAAAAAAGGAAAGAAAGAAAATCAAGAGTTCTGGCTGGTTAACTGAAGGGCATAGGCAAAGACTATTTCCAAGTGAAGTGTGTCCTCCTGGTGTTGGAGAAGTTCAGCTCCACCTTCCTCCTGTTCCTTGTTTGCTTCCCACATTTACTGTATACTTTTTATTGCTCACTACTAATGCCAGGCCCTGTGCTGTGTGCTGCCACTCCACAGTGTACCCACACCTGGTCCCTGTCCCTGAGAGAGACAAGTTATCTGTCCCTTAGTGTTCAGTGGGGTTGGTGATGCAAAGGCCAGTAAGGCCCAGAAAGCTGAGAAACAGGTTTTCCGTGTGCTGTGGGAGGACAGTAATTGGAAGTAAGGGAGGACGGTTAAGGAAGCTATGCTTAAGCAAAGCAGAGATTTGCAAGCTTCTACCATTTACTATCACTTATGGACAGATCACTTAATTTAACTGTGCCTTTATCTTCTCATCTGTAAAATGGGAATAATAACACCCTCTTAGATTCACTTAGACAATGTATTAAAAGGGAAATAATAATACTGTTCCAGTGCATGGATAGACCACATTTTCTATATCCAGGGTTACTAATGGGCACTCAGGTTGTTCCCATCTTTGGATTATTGTAAATAATGCCTGAGTGAACATGGAAATACAAATTATTAAAAAAGAAGGCAATCCAATCATTTGCTATTCAGTGGGAACAGAGTTTATCATGCAAAATGAAAGGTACAGAGAGCAGCTGCACACAAAGTACATACAACTAACACCAGTGTGCTGTTGCTGTATGCTTAAAAATTGGTGAAGAGGGTAGATTTTGTGTCATGTTGTCACAATAAAGAAAATGGGCTTAAACAAACAATGCTATCTACTCTTTATAAATATTTATAATTGTGGTACATGTATAAAAACATGGGTGGAAGGCTGCCTATGACTTTTGGGTGAGCAATTCTTTCTAAGAAAGGAGGAAGAGAGGTGGGACTGGGGAGAGGGAAGGACTCCAACCTATTTGTAAAGTTTTCATTCTTAAAACAAAGGACTCTGAAGCTAAAGGGACACAATATTAATTTGTCATGTTGAAGCCAGGATGCATAGGGATTTATCTTCTTTTATTGTGTTTGAAATATTTAACAAAAATAATTAAGAAAAAGAAAGTGCTTGTTTTACAACCATAATTAAGAATAAGACAGTGCTCAGCAAAACACTTCCCACAGAGAGGTGCTTGAAACATGGCAGCCTACACTACAGATGAAAATGCAAAGCCCATGCAGAAGACCAGAGGGCTATGCTTCTAGAAGAGCGCATGCATGATGGGGGTCCAAACAGGGCATGAAGTGCTCTCTTATGCCAAGATGTGCTCTGCTACAGCTGGCTTCAAGCCTAGAGCCCCCACACCACTGGTTTAGCATGGAGAGAGATGAGGTCCCAGCTCCAAAGCCCATTGGGGCAGCAGGTGAGGGGAGAGACCCAAGATTGTACACATCTAGTCACCCGGTAAGGCTTCCTGCAAGATGAACTCTGTCAAACACTACTGTACAATGGCCTCTCTCTCTCTCTCTCTCTCTCTCTCTCTCTCTCTCTCTCTCTCTCTCTCTCTCTCTCTCTCTCTCTCTCTCTCTCTCTCTCAANCTCGCCTCTCTCTCTCTCTCTCTCTCTCTCTCTCTCTCTCTCTCTCTCTCTCTCTCTCTCTCTCTCTCTCTCTCTCTCTCTCTCTCTCCATACCTTGGCGTCACTGAGCCTTTTCTCAGTGGGTAAGAAAATGAGGGTAGTTTTTTGGATGAATGAGAAAGGATGTATAATAATAATGTCTATGCTCCGAAAGCTTGCATGGGGATTACACAGGGATTATTGGGGAAGCAAGGAAGTCCATGGTTTTGACTCTGTAAGGGAGCAGTGTCCAGAACCAGAACCATCGCAAAGTCTCAGTGTCAGCTATAAGGTGGCTAAATCTGGAACCTCAAACAACAGCCACTTGGGGCTCTAGTAGTTTCCCAAGCATAGGTGAGAAAGGGCACCGCGGAAGCAGAGGGGTGGCACAAGAAGTGACCAAAGATTGGACCCCCGTGTGTATGTGTGTGGGGTTGATAGTCTCTGCTGAAGATCTGTCCTCCATGTGGGGTGGCAATCTCTTCCTGGAGTGTCCCTCTGTTTCCTGCTACCACTATGCACTGTTTCCAGATAAGGTCACACGCTAGGATGTGTGCTTGGGAACTGGAGCTCAAGCCCACCACAGTTCCAATTCCTTGTAGCCTCATGACCAAGAGGGAACAAGAACACTCTTTACCCCTAGGGACTGTAGCCATCTGGGTTGGGAATTTCTTCCACTAAGAAGGGAGGAACCGAAATAGTTTTCAGAGGAAAGGTCTGAATTAGTTGATTTTGGATGTTTCCACTGGACCTAACCCCAGGGAGTAGTGTCTCATCTCCCAAATGTAACTCCTGTATCCTGATGCATGTGTCTGTTCATGTGTTAGAGACTGTATTAATTTCCCAACGCTGTTATAACCAAATACCATACACTAGATGAAATAAAGCAACAGATCTAGTCTCCCAGCTCTGGAAGTCAGAAGTCAGAAAGCAAGCCTTCCTTAAAGGCTCTAGGGATTTATACCCCCTTGCTCTGGGGGTTACCAGCAACCCTGGGCATTCCTTGGCTTTCCTCGAAAGGAGACCAGTTATTGGATTTAGAGTCCATCTTACTCCAGTACGACTTCATCTTAATTTTTAAAAATAAGGTCACATTCACAGGTTTGGGGGAGACACTATTCAACCTACTACAAGAACTCAGGCGATTTCTAGATTTGGGACTCAGATAACCGAGGACAGCTTTCATGCAACTGTCTATGCTCCTACCTTTACTGAAAAATGAACAATCATACTGGTCTTTACTTCAAGACACTTGCAAATGTTAGGGGAAGGTATGGACATAAAATGGACAGGTAGTCTCTGAAAACTTAAATTCTTGTGGGATTAGAGGATGGTAAGGAGGGGGATGAGGCTAATGCATCTGCGCCCTGGGGACAAATTAGAGTATATTAGTATACTCAAAACTGAATAAGAATATTCACCTGCTTAATGATAAAGAATGAGTCATTATCCACATCTTCCTTAGTATGTGACTCATCTGAGACTAGGAATAGTCATGTGGTAATGATCCAAAGTTGAACAGTACAGTCTCCAACCTCAAGAACTTAATAATATACTGAAGAGAAAAGCATGTAGTCAGTCTAAGTGTTAGCCAGTGGAAGGTGCATATGTATAGCTTTGATGACACTTTATAAAGGAAATTCCTTGCCCTAGACTTGTCTTCTTTTCTTGTCCATTGAGACTGCACCATCAGGGCTTATACTACAGCTTAGATTGTAGAACTGCCCATAGTGAGCTAGGAGTGGTGGCTTTTGAAGCACAGATGTGACAAATGTAAGCAACTTGGATCTCCAGCCTTACTGGAACCAAGAAGACATAATACCAAACCTGAATGCACCTAATAACAGAGTTTCAAAATACATGAAGCAAACTTTGGAAAGAAATGAGAGGAAAAACTAGAAGAACACAAAATTATGGTTGGGGACTTCAATACTTTTTTCACAGTAGACAGAAAACTAGTGGACATAAAATCAGCAAGATCTGAACACTATACTGAGTAACTACATTTAATTGATATTTATAAAACACCCCATTAACAACAGCTAAATGTGCTTTCTTTTCAAGGGCACAAAGATCAGTCATCAAAACAGATTATATACTATGTCATAAAATAACACCTTAAAAATTTAAAAGAATTGAAATCAACTGATTATAGTGAAATTAGACTACCAGTATACAATAGATAGCAGGAAAATATAAAACACTTGAGAATTAATACACTTCTAAATAATTTATCAATGAAGGGTAAAGTATAAAGGGAAATTAGAAAATACTTTGAATATGAAGCATATTTCAAAATGTTTGAAAACTAAAACACAGCATAGCAAAATTTGTGGATACAGCAAACAACGCTAAAGGGAAATTTATAGAACTATGCTTATAAAAAAAGGTCTCAATCCAAGGCTTTCGCCTTACTAAACTACAAAAAGAAGAGTCACATACTAAACCCAAATTAAGTGGATGAAAGGAAATATAAAGATAGGAGCAAAACTAGTGAAACAAAATAGAAAGTTAATGTGACCAAAATTTCACTTCTCTAAAATAAAATGGATATATCCTAGTGATAATGAGAAAGAAAAAAAGACACAAATTACCAAGATGAGGAATAAAAGAAGAAATTATTTTTAATAGGGACCCTATTTAAATAAAATAAAAGAGTGTTCCAAAGAACTCATAAATTTGAAAATGTTCTTAAAATTGTTTGGAAACTACAAGCTTTGAAAATTCACCATATATCAAATAAGTATCTAATTAGCCTTATAACAAGTAAATAAATTTAATTGATACTTAAAATCTTTCCTCAAAAAGGGTAATTCCTGAACCAGATCATCTCATAATTCTATAAATTTCCCTTTAGCGTTTGAATTCTTTCAAACATTTAGGGAAGAAAGAAAATGAATTCTATACAATCTCTTCCAGGAAATAGAGGAAAAAGAAGTATTTCCAATTCATTTTATGAGGTCAGAATAACTCTGATATCAAAACCAGGCACTGATATCAAAACAAAAATAATTCAAGTAATATCCTTGTTATTGATACTAATATCAAATTCCCTGATAAGCATTAAAGCAAAAATCCTCAAAAATATATTAACCAATAAGATCCAATAATATATACAAAAAATAATATGCCAAGACCAAATGGGTTTTGTCTCAAGAATGCAAAACTGGTTTAATATTTTAAAATCCATCATACTAACAATTTAAAGGAAAAAAAATCATATTAAGTATAACCACTGTTGTTTAACACTGAACACTGAATGTTGAATTTTTCAACATTCATTCAAGGTAAAAATTTCAGCCAATGAGGAACAAAGGGAAATTTTCTCAATCTGATAAAGTGAGAAATTACAAAAAAATAAACAGCTAACATCACACCTAATGGTAAATGCTTTCTTATGGAGATTGGGATGAGGCAAGAATGGTCTCTCTCATCACTCCCATTCAACATTATACTTGAAAGACCTACCTAGTACAATAAGTAAGAAAGTGAAGAAGTGAAGACATCTAGTTTGAACAGGAAGAAATAAAAGCGTTCCTATTTATAGATAATGTGATGTCTATGTGGAGATTCCAAAGGTCTCTGTTTAAAAAACGTTTTGGAAATTTGTAATGTCAAAGAACAGAGCAGACATATATAAAACAATTGTAGACATATAAGAAGCAATTCGTTTCAGTGTAGCAGAAGTGAAAGTGAATGTCATAAACTATTAAAAATGAAAATACAACTCACAAAAGCTCTCAAGAAATAGAAATTTTCAGTAGAAATTATACAAACTCCATATAGGATCTGCATACTGAAAACTAAAAAATGATGAACAATACTAAAGAATACCTAAGTAAGTGGAGAGACATGCTGTGTAGACAAGCTGGTTCTAATGTATATATGGAATAATAATTTATATGGAAATGCAAAAGACCTACAATAGTCAAAACAATTTTTAAAAAGAACAGTAGAGTTTAAAGAAACACATTACCTAATTTTAACATTTACTGCAAAGCTATAGTAATCAAGACAATATGATTTGGAGAAGAGACAGACACAGAGATGAGTGTAACAGAACAGACTAGAATGAAACCCACAGAGACAAGGTCAATTGATATTTGACAATGGTGTAGAGGCAATTAAGTGAGGAAGAGTAGTCTTCAAAAATGTGCTTGAATAATTAGTTCAAATGTGTTTGAACAACATGAAAAAACAAACTGTAACAACCTAAATCTTACACCACACACAAAAACTAACTGAAAATGAATCACAGGTTTAACAATAAATGTATTTTATAGTTATAAAACTTTTAGGAGAAAACAGAGAAAAATTTTAGATAAGATATTCTTAGACATGGCAATGAAAGTACTATTCTTTAAAGAAAAAAACTGATAAATTAGGCTATCATTTTTAAATTTTGCTTTGTAAAAAATACTGTAGGAAAATGAAAATACGGGGTACAAAGGAAGATGGGGTGTTTGTTTGTTTGTTTGTGATGAGGACCAGGAGTTCTGCAGAACCTAGAAGTTGCATATAACTGAAATAAGGACCACACAGGGAAGACACATGTTGCTTAGCATATGTATCACTTGAAACAAAATGAAATAAATTTGTAAATTTATGATGAAATATATAAAAAGGAAGATGGGTTGGAGGGATAGACGGGTGACTAGTTGGTGGATACATACATGATAAAAATAAATAAGGTCCTTGAGGAAGTGGCACAAAGCTCACTACTCTTTACATATGAACTGTGAGTAGTGACTTCTTTCCAGTGAAAACTCATGGAAAGGAAGGAGGGGAATAGTGGCTTTACAGTGGGGAAAGCTGACAAACACCACCTAAGCCAGTTGATCAAAACTAACATCAAGAGCAATAAAGTATGTTGGTAGTGAGTACCTATATAATGTGATGTGGAGGCATTATAGCTCTGTGATATTTCTTTCAAAAACTCATTCCACTAATTTACCATTGTGAATATGCCGTCGTAGTCACAATAACAAGATACAGAAAAACCAAGTGTTTGTCTATGCAATGAATGGATAAAGTTGTGTTATCTGCCTGTCCATCTATCTATCTCTCCAATGGAATATTATTATTCAGTCATGAGAAAGGAAGAAATCCTGCCACTTCCAACAACATGAATGGACTTTGAGGGCAGTATACTAAGAGAAGTCAGTCAAAGACAAATGCTGAATGATCTCATTTATATGTGAATTCTAAAGGTTTGAACTCACATAAACAGATTGTAGAACGGTGGTTGCCAGGAGCTAAGAGGTGGGAGAAATATAGAGATGTTGGTCAAAGGAAATAAACCTCTAGTTCTAAGATAAGCAAGTTTTGGGGATCTAATGTATAGTGTGAATGTCACAACTCTTATATAATAACTCATATCCTTATAGTTGCAAAGAGACTAGACCTTAAGGGTTCTCACTACAAAAAGGGAATGATAATTACTTGAAGTGATGGAAGTATTAACTAATGTTACTATGGTGATCATTTAGAAATATACCAGGGCATCCCTGGTGGTGCAAGGGGTTAAGTCTCAGCACTATCAAGCTATCACCAGCCAACTGCAGCACAAGTTCAGTCCCTGGTCAGGAAACTGACCCAGGTAGCAGACCTCTCCTGTCTCGCCCACTGCACCCCTCAGCAATGTATTTCAGCGGATCTGCCTGTTCTGCTCCCACTCTGTCCATGATGAATCCTCTCATACACACACCCCCACCTCTGGCCTACAACCCAGCTCTTGTATGCATAAATAAATAAGTCTTTAAAAAAATGGAACGTACCAAGTTTTCACATTGTACGCCTTAAACTCACACAATGCTACATCAACTATATCTCAATAAAGCTGGAAAGAATTATTCTTTTAAAAGAAAATCAGGGACCTCATTGGTGGCACAAGGGGTTGAGCACCGCACTCTGGGGCTTCCACGGCCACTGCAGAGCGAGTTCGATCCCCAGCCAGGGAGAGGACCCACATGGCGCTTCATCCTGCTTCGTCCACTGCTCCCCTCAGCAGTTTAGTTTATCTGCCTGTTCTGCACCCCAACCTATCTCTGGTGAATCCTCTCACCCCCTGCACCTCTGGCCTGTACCCCAGATCTTACATGCAAAAATAAATAAAATCTTTTAAAAAAAGAAAAGAAAATCATGAGATAAATCCCAATCTGGGGACATTCTACTAACCAACAGATTATTACTCCTCAAATTCTCAAGGTCATTGAAATCAAGAAAAGTTTAAAAAACTGTTAGAGCTGAAAGGAGTCCAAGGAGAAAGGACAACAAAATGTAAAATATTACCCGGGCGAGCTTCTGAAACAGAAAAAGGTCAGTAGGACAAAACTAAAGAAATCTGAAAAAAGTGTAGACTTCAGTTAAATAATACACATCAATATTAATTCAATATTAGTTCAGTTAGTTACTGTGATAAATGAACTCTAAGATGTTAAAAATAAGAGACACTTGGAATGTGGGAACGTCACAATTTTTTCTGTAAATCTAAAATGACTCTAAATACTGAAAAGTTTATTTGGATACCAAGTTTAGTAAAAAGTTAATGGCACAAACATGAAACAAGATTGCAGGTATACTGGCTTGCACAGTAAATTCTTTCAGCTTTGTTGTGTGTTTGCAATTCTTCATCATTAAAAAAAAAAATTGTAAGCATATTGTTTAAACTGCAGGGTAGGAAGATCCTGAAATGCTTCAGGCAGCCAGCCAGCAAGCAAAGGGTTATAAATAAAAAGGCACGATCTAATACGAATAAAGATGTGCAAACTGCTTCCCTTGTCTTTACTTGGTGTGCTGTGTTCATTGCTTTACATCCTTCAATGTAAAATTATTTTTAAGGATATTAATAACTTTACCATTAACTTCAGTTCCAGCAACCCTGGTTTCCCCCTTGAGATTTTAAGTTCCTTAATCACGAGTTCTCCTAAATGCCCTCATAGTTGGAGATACTTATGTATTTCTGCGTATGACCTCTTATCCTGCCTCACATAAACAATCTGAGGCTATCAGGCATAACTCCCCACTTCCTGCCCTCCTACTTACACAATTATTTATAACCTTCACACCCTTGCCCCTTCCTTTCATATTTAGAGAGCCGTTCAGGGTTTACCTTTGCTTTGCCCCTTCCTCATCCTTCTAGGTCATTTACATTTTCCCGTCAATTATTTTATTTCTTTCTCAAATCTTCTGCACCAACTCTTCTTCACTCCAAGCAAAACAAATCAAATACCACAAAGCCCTCTCTGTGTCTTTGCCCATGGTCAAGGTTCTCTGGAGCACACTTGCAGTCTGCATGCACATTCTTCCTCTGCATCTGACTCTGCATGGAAGCTCAGTGAGAGCTCACTGGAGCTCACTGAGAACTTCCCCAGGGCTACCCCTGCGATCTTGACTTCCAGCAGTAGGTGATGCTCGTGACCAGGTGCCCGATGGACATTCTCCCCTCTTCTGGCTTCCAAGGACCCACTCTCTTTTTCTCGCCACTTTAGCTAATCCTTGTCCACCTGTCTTGCTGGTTTCTCCTCCTCAGGTCACCCCGATAAACATCAAAGCTCAATCCTGGTCTTTCTATCATGCTCTAATGCGCTCTTCCTGTACATTCAAGACTACAATCACTCTGAAGAGCCCCAGATCCACACTTGCCCCTGCAATACCAAGCGCCAGCTCGTAATTTGTCTGGAGGACCTACTGTGTACTACGCAATGTTTAAGCACCTTATATCATCTCATCTGGTCTTTACCACAACCCTAGGAGAGCAGTGCTATTACTGTCACCCCATTTTACCAAGCACAGAGAAATCAAACAACTTGCCAAAGTTCATACGACTTGAAAGCAGAATTGGAACCCTGACCCTGATCTGTTCCCCACCCATCCCACTATGCTCCTTGTAGCACATCTCCACCTGGAGGTCTTCATCTGTCCATACTCAACACGCCCAAATGAAATGCATAGTGTCTCCCTGCAAGTTGTTCCCCTTGTATTTCCAGGGAGGTTACAGGTTCACTGGGGCCTTCAGCTTCTATAATTGGTTCAATTTCCTTCTTGTCATGACTTTATTGCGTTTTTTTTTTTCCTTCTCCTTGTTTCTTCTATATTTGACATTATGTCTAGTCCCCATGGAATTCCCACCACCAATTCACCAGGGCACCATCAGCTCTGTCCCTTGTGCTCTTTCTGCCCTCAATCCATTCACTCTCCCCGCTCCCCAAAGTGTTTCTTATTTGTCTTTGTCTCTTTGTTTTTGTTGTGTTGTGATCTGATTTTTGCTGTTGTCATTGTTCTTTTCCTTACCTTTATTTGGCTCCCTTATATCCCTCCTATAAATGAAACCATTGGATATTTTTCTTTTGCCTTCTGACTTATTTCACTAAGCATAATCCAAGAAGGGCTCTTTCACAAAAAAGAAAGAGTGACAAAAACAAAACAAAATGAGCAAAACCAAACAAAACAGAAACAAAACAAGCTCCAGGATCTTGAAAAGGGCTCCTGAAAGCTAGCTTTGGGACACAAATCCTTCAGGACCTTCTTGGTGAACCCTCCAAGCCCTCCCACCCCCTCCCACAACACACACATTCTATTTTTAATGACTGACATCCAGTTACTCCACTCGGAGACCTAGAGCCCACCTTCCATCCTCACCCCCTTACCTCCCATTCACAAGGAGCCAAGGATCCCACCCTGACAGTCTCTCTTCCTCAGATCCCTGGTGTCCCTCTCTACCTCCTCTAATAAACCACCTTGACATGGCTCAATGCCTGTCACTTGGACCACCCCACAGGCTTCCCCCCTTCCTACTCAGCCAGGACTTTCCCTAGTACATTTCCTGTGCTACAGCAGGGTATCAGAAAGGGACCTCTCGTGGAGACTCCGTGACTCCCCACTGCCTTTGCTGAGGTCTAATTTCTTGGAATTACCCAATTCTAGTTGACCTACCCAGGCTTTCTTCTCACTGTGCTTGCCTTCTGTTCCTTTACTCAATAGTAATTCTTGAATTCTAGCAGTAAATGTCAGTAATCAATGTGAAACACTGCAGCGTAGTAGCAAACACCACCAGAGCTTTATACTCAACGCCCCACCACCACTAACATGCAGGTTCCAGTCTATGTGAGACTATGCTCAACCCCTTGTCTTTTTCTGGGCTCCAGGGGAAGCTTTTCAATTCGCTGATCGTCTGACTAATCACCATTAGCTTCCATGAGTCAGTCAAAGTGTCAGCTCCATACAGAACACTTCCTGATCACCGTCCACTAGCCAAACTGGATCCCTTCTTTCCTTCTACTCCAGATAGAGAATGCTTTTATTTTCTAGCAACATCTACTAAGCCTAGTGACTGTGAGAAGATACCCTTTACTTCACAGTAAACACTTTGAGCAAAGACACAGAATTTTATGCATCTCTAGATCCCCACTGGGGCCTGGTACACAGTAAAGACACCAGTCAGCCAGCCATCTATCCTTCTACCCATCAATCCACCTACCCAAACATCCCTATCCTTCCACACACCCACCCACCCATCCATCTACCCACCCACCCAACCATTCATCCATCCAACTACTCCTCCAGCTATCCATTTCTGAATTTTCTGTGTTCTAGACATTTCTCCAGGTTCTCTGTGCATCTAGACAAGATCAAAGCAGATGAGGGCCCTGCTCTCACTAACCCTACATTCTGCTGGGTGCACAACCAATAGAAATAAAATAAACAAGTAAGCAAGATAGATGAGGCATATGCTATAGAAAATTAACCAGAATGATGTCCCAGAGAGTGTTATTACAGACTTGAGAGTCAGATCACCTATGAGAAGATGGCACTTTTGATGAGGCCAAAATGGTAGAGCAGGAAGCAGTCAGGCAAAGGCAGGCAGAAATTCTTGTATTTAAGGAACAGAAAAGAGCAGAGTATGCCAGGAGCAGACAGAGTCCTAAGCAGTGTCTTACAGGTTACAGAAGGAGGTCTGGACTTCATCGGCAGGAAGTTAGAAAGACACACAGGGTAGCTGAGTGAGGGAAAGAGTGAATGCATAGATACAATGCACGTGCATTAGTCTGAATTCAGCGTGTCAATGCCACATCTCTGCTTTGAGTCCTCAGCAGCAACTTTACCTGGTCCTCTCCTTTGACCCCTGCTGTGAGGTAGGATGACCTTTGTCCTCAGTTCTGGGCAAATGTTATTGGACAGACTGAGACTGTCAACTTGGAACCCACCCCATCTCAGATCAGGTAAGGATAGAGAGCTACCTTGCCTGGAAATAGTCTTGGGTTAGGCTTAGTCTTAGTCTTAGTCTTACCTCCTAGTCCAGGACTGATTTTCTTGCAATCCCCTTAGGGGTCCTGGTGAAGAGTGAGGTCATAGACAAGGGGTGGAAATGAGAGTCAGAGAGCCAGGGACAGGAACCTGAAAAACATAGAGAAGTTTGGCAATAGAGCAGATATTAAACCCTTTCTCTAGCATTCATCTATCTGACCTGGGGCAAGTTATTTTGCCTCCTGGCCTAGGGGTCCAACATTGAAATGAGGATGCAAGTACCAATTGGTGATTGGGTTTAGGGAAAAGAACAAATAAGACACCTTGGTAAAATAAGAGATTTCCACAGACATTTTTTACTGTTCTTTTATATTTATTTATTTTAAAGATTTATTTTATACATACAAGAGCTAAGGTGTAAGCCAGAGGTGTGGTGGAGGTGGTGAGAGGACCCACCAGAGACAGAGTGGGGAGCAGAACAGGCAGTTGTTCTGAAATACACTGCTGCGGGGAGCAGCGGGTGAGGCAGGAGAGGTCTGCTGCGCCATGTGGGTCACCTCCCTGGCTGGGGATTGAACTCAGCTGCAGTGGCTTGTGCCACAAGGAAGGCCCTACTCTCTTTTTTTTTAAACAATGGCCTAACAGTTAAACTATACCCATAAGAAGTATGGTTGTTCTTCACTCCTATTCTAGCAAAGTGAGAAAATGACAAAATCATGTGACAAGTCTCAGTTCCCCATTTTGTTTACATGAAATTGATGTGTTCATTTTGCAACAATAACAAATAAATACAAAACTGAAACAGCCCTACTTCTCTTTTCCCTCAAGATCCAGCAGGACAATGCCCTTTGCCCTCCTAGGCAGAGTCTGCAGATAGCACTGTGGCCTCTCCTTCAGGCTTTAGGGCCGAGGAGCAAGGCAGCTGTGTACAGAGGGATGCCCGCTAGAGTAAGCCTGCAGGAGTCTCACTTACTCCATGAGTGCAGACTGCCTTATAAAACACACCCCACAGCCTGCCCCACCTCGTGTGGACCAGACAATTTGGCTTCACATGGCTGAATTCTTTATGTTCTTATTTAGTTCTTTTTCCCTTCTCCTTAAAGAAAAAAAAAAAATTCAGCCAGACTTTGAGTCATCCCAGACGGTCTAGGAAGGAGATGGACGGTTTGGGATCAAGTGTTCAGGCAGCTCTGGTCCTGGGAAGGTTCAGGCACGTTGCTGCATTTTATAGAACACACACACAAACACGCACACGCTGTGCCCCAGGTCCCCACCAGGAAGCAGGTTTCTCAACCCGCAGAGCCAGCTATGAGTCACAGGCAATTCCGTTGTGTCTGGGGGCACAAGTCCTCCCTCCCACTCTTAGGAGTCAAAAGCAGTTGCTAAGGAGGTAGGGTCTGGGCCTTGAGGGAAATTCCTATGTCCCCTGGTTTGGTAAGAGCTTGGTCCCTTTGCTCAGGTCTCTTGGGAGGCGAGGCCCCACTGCTGCTAATATAGGCCAGGCTCTGGGCTGGCATCTGCAGGCTGCAGGGCAGGCACAGCTACATGTGCTGGGCCCTACCATCCCAGGCACTGGGAGGCTGCCATGGGGTCCTCCTTGGGGGCTGGAGGGACTGTTCAGTACCCCAAGCCTATCTCAGGATACAAAGGGCTTCTATTGGCCATGATGCCCATGTGGGCAGAGAAGTGGGCATCGACCCCAGACAACAGGTGGGTACAAATCCCATCCCATATTCTGAATGAGGGTTATTTTCAAAAGTAAGCATTTCACAGCATGGCTTCTAAAAAGGATACAGTTAGAGACCATCTGAGCCCAGAATCTTGGTCATTGGCTCCCTGGAATCCAGCACTGTGAATCCAGGCTGTGAAGTCTCAAAAATCTCTTCACTCACAAGGCTAGAAGCTAAGGCAGGTTTCTAATCACAAAACCTGAAACCCAAGAAACTTGAGACTGCTCTTTGGGCCTGTGACTAAGGGAGCTTTATGACATCTGTCCGACAGGGGGCAGAGCAGCACAGCTCTCTCCTCCCTCCTCCCCCGACCCCCATCAGGCGCACAGCTCGAGGAAATGTTCTTCAGTAAAAACGTGACTTTTCTCTAGGGGTTGCACAGTGGAAGGCTGATTAGCGCTTGGGCCTTCAGCTGGCCTAGGTGCTAGGAGGATCCTGATGGAGCTGCTTCGAGCATCAGCTCTCACCCTCTGTCCTTACAAGGTAAAGCTGGAAAAGGATGTGCAAGTCCTCCTGAAGACTTGCCCTGTTTAGGTCATGGGCATCTTTTCCTCTTTTAGCAAAGAAGGGTCAGGATGTTATTGAGAATGAGCCCCAACACTGAAAAAATAAATGTGGTTTCTCTGAAAAACTGCAGACACCCAAAATGCATTTGTCACACAAAAAACTATATCAGCAAAACAGCAGATTTAAACTGGGACGCCAGACTAGTTCTCACCTCAGGAAGAAGGCAATGTGGACTGTGGCTGGGAAATGCTCTCGCTCCTGTCCTTGCTGCACCTTTGTTAACTAGAGAGAAACTCTGACCTCTCCTCAGCTGACATGAAGGTTCCTGAGACCTCAGTGTGTCTCTCTGTGAAATGGGAAACCAATCACTGTTCCCTCTGCAGCCCCTCCTCTTCTTTCTCCGTTCCTCCTCCCACCCTGTGGTCATCTGCTGCTTTCCTCTCTCTGCCCTTTTCCTCTCTCTGCCCCCTCCAGGCAGAAGATGAAGGTAAAAGTGTGCCTCTTTCTGGTTAAGATGTTTTGCTTTGCAGAAACACAGCCCACTTGTTTTCCCCAGCTGGGGAAAACACTGATTTAGATTCAGGAACGCAAGGGAAGAAGCACAGCTATGAATTTCGAGGTGGCCCTCAGCGAGGAGGAGCCGAGTGTGGAGAGTGGAGTCAGAAGAGAGGCCTGAGCCTCCCCCTGGCTTCAAAGACAAATTAACTCAGATGGTCCCAGGCCAAGAAATGGAGATGGAAATTTAGGGAGGGAGGGAAGGAGGGAGGGAGGGAGGGAGAGAACTGAAAAGAACAAAGTATGAGGAAAGAGGTAAAGAAAGAAGTACAATAAGACTTGAAGAGAGGGTAAAGGACTTGAGTTTTCTTCAGGACATGCTGCAATCTCTGAGGGATTCGCCCATATGTAATACTAAATAAAAGAGCCAATGCAGCTGGCGATTGGCGACCAGGGAGGGAGCCACAGGCACCAGGGCCAGCTAAGTGGCAAGGTCCTGGGCCTTGTTCCTGGCCTGCAGGGTATCTTGTACCCTTAGCATTTGGGGGGCGGGGGGACAATTGCAAAAGGGTAGGAAGATACAAGTGCCCAAACACCAAACTCGTCCTACAGACCCTGACCTGTCTGGGTGCCTTATGTCCCCCTGATCCTGGATATCCCTGTCTTGCTGCTGCCTACCCCCAAGTTTGAGACGGTTGCTAGTGGGAGACAGGGGGGCTGAGATCATCAGCCTCCCTTGGACCAATAGATCTACCACATAAAAGATACATGTCTAAGCCAAGTTTCCTAATCTCTGTGAGCCTTCGTTTTCCCATCTGGAAAATGGAGATAGTACTGTCTCACAGCGCTAGCACAGCATTTGTTAATGGCACTAACACATTGATATTAAACAAGAAATGTTTGTTGCTTACGACTGATGGGTACTGAACACTGCAGGGTCCCCATGGCACTTGCTAAGCCCAGTCCATCCTCACATCATCTGCAGGGGGAGTACTGCAAAGCCCCTCACCTTGTAGATGACACGGAAGAAAGACAAAGCTAAAGTCACCGCTGACAGGCCTGGCCCTTCAGAAGCAGCATGTTTGCAGGTGACCAAGAAACTTGAGCCGCCTCCTATCCTTCCCCCTGTGGTCGATCAGTTCCCACAGCCAAAGAGCAGCTCTGCAGAGCTGCAGTGCCCTGGGGAAGCAGCTTGGCCCTTGAGTCCTGATTCCATCAGCTAGTCACTGACTGAAGCCTTTTGGGCCAAGATTTTTGGCCTCTCTGAGGCCTCTGTCTCCTTGTCTCCCTCTGTCTCCTTGTCTCTACGCGGAGGAGATGCTCATCGCCATTCGATGGCTCACACTGGCTGTTGGGGGGAAGTGGTATTATTAGTCCTGGGAGAAGTTACAGCTTACAAGAGGGGCAGGTTTCTCTTCCTCCTTCCCAGACCTATCAGGAGACTGGCCTTGCTCTGTGGACCTTGGGAGATACAAGGGAAAAGACATGCCCAGGCTGGAATGTGGCCACATGCAGACTCTGGTGAGGAAAGTGGAAGGATCACTCAACCTTGTTGAGATTGAGGTCCTACTTCACCAGAAAAGCAGTCAGATTTCAGGACAAATGCACACGCTAAGGGTTCAAATACCTGAGGCTTCAAGTCCCTGTTTGGCCCTATTTAGTTGTGTGTGATCTTGGATAAGTCGCTTTTTCTTTGAACCTTAGTTTCCTCAAATGTAAAATGGAATTAAAATGATTGCTACCTCTGAGACAGATGCAATAAGATAAGGGTTAAGAAATGCCCAGGGGGGTCTCCCTGGAGCGGGTTGAGCACCACACTGTGAAGCATACACCACAGCAGCGTGAGTTTGATCCCAGGCTAGGGAAGAGACCCACAAGGTGCAGCAGACCTCTCCTGTCTCACCCGACGCTCTCCTCAGAAGTGTATTTCAGTAAATTTGCCTGTTCTGCTGCCCACTCTGTCTCTGGTGAATCCTCTTACCTCCTGCGCCTCTGGTCTGTACCCCAGCTCTTGTGTGCATACATAAAATAAATCTTAAAAAAAGAAAGAAAGAAATGCCCAGCCCAGCATTGATGCCAAGCAAAGGCTTATCCATTCTGCTGCTGCTCCGGCATCTTTACAGAGGGCCCGGGGGCTATGCTGTCTCCTGGTCTCCAGCACTACCTGAATGAGGGGCCTGGCTCTGCCACCACTGCCAACAAACATGTTGGAGTACCAGTCTCAGAGTGCATGAAACAGCATTTGAAAAATGAAGACTCTGTGCTGTTCATGGATTTTCTATTTAAATTTACTGATCCCTAATTATAATCTCAGCATGAAAGAAACAACCTAGGACCAGCAGGGATTGTCAAGAAGCAATTACTTGGCAATTTTCTTTTTTTCCAATGGAAATAAAGGGAGGTAGAGGGAGCAGAGACAGAAAAGAGCCAGGCTCACTGCAGTCTGCACATTGGCAGAGCTCAGTGGCTGCCTCAGAGATAGGCCTCAGTGTTTCCCTGAGAGGAGGGGCCACTGGGATGGTGGTGGGAGGTGAGTGTGGGGAAATGGGGAACTGACAATGGGTGGGTGGGGGGACTTACCCACTGACTGACATCACTTTGGTATTTCCCTCTTTCTTGAAAAGCTAAAATGGGACCTGCTCTCCTGTGGATTTAACAAAAGATAACCCCAGGCTGCATACTATTTGGTAGATTTTTCTTTTCCTTTTCAAATTTCCAAAAGTAGAAAGAACATTTGCATTGAATGACCCAGGGTGCTTGGCAAAGTTTCAGGTCCCAAAGTCTCAGCTCAGATACACAGTATCAGCATCTGCCCGCTGGAGGTGAGCACCAGCTTGTGCACTGGTGGGAGCGCCTGGGGTTGGCTGCAAACTCCTCCATCCCAGTCTGTTTCCACACAGTAGTATTCCACTCTGGGGACTTGACCAAGGCATCCCTCGGCAGCTAGCTCAGCTCATCAGCTCTGGAGTGTCTGTGGTCATCGGGTTTGGAAACGAGCATCAGACACTAAGAAGGGTGCTTGTCCCCGGCAGGAAACAACTCCAAACAGTACACACTGTTGTTTTCAGAGGAGCTGACCCAGAAGAACTCTAGACAATCCTTTTCGAGGGTGAAGAACAAATCTAGGGTCAGGCAGTAGCCTGGGCTTACACATCTGGTTCCACAGGCACTGACTAGAAAAGCAAACTTGGGACATATCGTGGCACGCGCAGCTCCACGCCTCAGTCATACAGAGTATTTAACAGAGCGCTTCACCCTGGAGAATAGCCCGAGACGAGCGGTACGCGCGCCCACCTAGCCGCACCATGCGCACGCAAACACTCGCGCACATACGTGGGCAGGCACATGCGCACAAAGCAAGCTGCGCAAGTGCGCGCCGGGTGCCTCAGCCAGTGCCGGCAGCTATGAATGACTAATGACGCGTTATTGTTGAAGGCTTGCTACCTTCTGCGCCAGGTGCTGCGTGCCTAAGTGCCTATTCTCATTTAAACCTCACCGTTACCCAGTCAGGTAAGCATACTTTCGTCCCATTTTACAGAGGAGGGAACTGAGACTCTAAGAGGTGAAGTGGTACAAGGTTAACGAAGCAGGAAAGTTGGAGCCCCTGGTTATTCATAAAATATTTACCGCTCTCTGTGTGCCAAGCTCTATTCTAGGCTTCGGGGATTTTGTGGTGCACAAGATAGACAAGGTTCTTGGTTTCTTGGCAATCGCCTCCAGTCGGGGAAAATTTGGAAACAAAATGGCCTGCCTCTGGTGCCCACAGTCTGACCTCCACTGACACTGCCTCCTGGTTGGGCGGTGGGTCTCGTCATGGTTGTGGAGCACGCAGCACCAGAGGAGTCCGTCAGATGGTTGGATGGCGGCAGTAGTGCCTGCGGTCTAGACATGCTAGTCTTTGTTCTCCAGAGAAGGGAGCAATTTTTTTTTTTGTGATGTTGACTCATTTGCTCTCTTCCTTTCTCTGTACCTGCCCCTGGGACTCTGTACTTGGTGGGACTTTCTGAGAAGAGCTTCCATCTTAGGGATGTTGGAGCTCCAGATTGAGGGAGGACCACAGACCACCACAGACCACCAGACTCAGGGTGAGGGTCTTTGGATCTTGCAAGTTATTTGTACAAACAGCACTCATTTTATCTACCCATTATCCTGGGAGTCCTGAAAACATTTTCCAAAGTCCCTGGGGAACACCCCATCACTAGGAGGGTGTGTACCTGTCCCAGGTTCCTGATCCACATCTTTGGGGTAGAAGGGAGGTCACTCCGGGCCAGGTAGCCTGAAAGTGGGGAGTGGTAACTTGGGCTCCCTCTAGTGAGGCAGTAAGGACACTGCAGGAAATACCTACACCCTAGGCACAGAGCAACTCTTCTGAGATACCAGTTTGAGTCCTCAAAATATGGCCCTCCTGCCGGTCCTATAACATCATTCCACTCCAACACAGGAAGAATATTTAGTAAGACTCTACTTTGAAGATAGGACAATGCTTGAGTTTAGTTCCCTGAATTCTAGTTGGGAATTTCAGACCCTTGAAAAAAACTGCCACGAAGGGCAGCAGCAATACCTTGGCAGAGCTGTGTTTGGAATACTCACTCACAGGAGATGCTTGCTCTGAACCTGAATTTCCCCAGCTGTGCACATGCAGACCCCCGCGGGGCTTGGCCCCCTGTAGCCTTCATCCTAGACCTCCCACTGGAGGGTAGCCTCCTTGCCACACCAAGCGTGCTCTGCTCCCTCTGCTGGCCTGTTGGGTTGCAGTGGCCCCTCGCCCCTGCCTGCTCACTGCCCTCTGGACGGGTCATTACGGAGATTCATCCAGGCCCAGTTTGCCTCCTGAAACAGTATTTTTGAAATCACTTAGCATTCTAACGATTAGCAACCAGATGCCTGAGCCCTGCTGAGTCAGCAGAGGTCCCCACGTATGGGGAGTAGACCCTGGTCATTGTCACTTTGAATGGGTGGCATGACCTATCTGGCTGTAGAAAGGGCTGAGGTTAAAAGGGACAAAAACGGGAAAGCACCTTGGAAAGCCAATGCTCCAGTCGGTATTAGTATTTTTATTATATTTGAAATCCAAAAGTCAGCTGAGTTGTGTTCTCCTTTAAGATAATATGTCAGGCTCGCGACATGCGTCAGTCTCCTTCCTGTCTCAATCTCTTTGTTACTGTATAGATGGGGGGAAAGGGCGGATATAGGGTAGGGGTTTCCTAGTCACCTGGCTTTCTGAGCACTCGCTTCCACAGATTATGCTTGGTTCCTTATGTGTCCCGGTCCTATTGTGCATCAGTTCCATTTGAATTTGTTTAAAGATTTATTTACGTATACAAGAGCTGGGGTGTAGGTCAGAGGTGTGGAGGGAGGAGATGAGAGGATTCACCTGAGACAGCCTGGGGAGCAAAACAGACTAACTGAAATACACTGTTGAAGGGAGCAGCAGGCGAGGCAGGAGAGGTCTGCTGTGCCATGTGGGTCACCATGCTGGTCAGGGATCGAACTCATGCAGCAGTGGTTAGTGATAGCGTGATAGTGTTGAGGCTTAACCCTTGCACCACCAGGCTCTTCATCTGAATTTTTAATTCCATTCCTTCTTGTCAGTTTCATTAAAAAAATGGCCCCTTTGTGTAGCCAACTTCACAGATCATTTGAGGAGACAAAAGTTTTGCATCATAGCCACAGAGACAACTTGAAGTTGAATATTAGATATGCATATTCCAAGTCCCTTGCTGCTTCCAATACCTTAAGGCCATCTTCTCTCTCCTTCTTACTCAGCCCTTACTCAGCAATCTGACATACCCAGATTCCTGTTCTTACAACAGAGAAATTGAGATAATTCTCTCTGAGTCTTCTGTCAACCATCGTTTATCAAGGCCACATTCATAATCCATACTTCAATGAAGGCAATTCCTCTTCTAGGAGGGATTTACGTACCAACTAATAGACAGATAACTTCTTTCTCCTCAGTACATTTCTATGTATCTCTGGGCTACCCATCCCTATGGGCAAGATATAGGAAAGAATGAGGACTAAGTGGGGGTTGATGTGCAAGACTTCAGAGAGGGTCTTCAACACTTCTCATTGATCAGCTGAGCAGTTATTTTTGAAGGATCTTAGCTTTCCAGCTGGAAGCAAATGCAAGTATTTCCTAACTATACAAGGCCTTAATAAAGGCTTGTCCTTGATCAAGTGGTTCACTGCCTCTTTGTGGGTCCACACCCTTTCCAATCTGAGCTGAAGCCGCAGAAGCCAGGGGACTCCTCCTTGCCCACTGAGATCCAGTGCTTTGTCCCCCTGCCCTGCAAGCTCTGAAGGCCAAAACCATCCAACTTGCCAGATTCTTGGCCAAAGTATACATACAAAAGTTGCAAGTGGAGCTGATGAGTAAGAAGGCAAGCATTACAATAATTCAAGACTCCAGATAATTCTGTTTGGGATCAAAACAGTCTGGAAGGGCTAGTGTGGACCTTGGAGTCTTCATTTATGGGCTGTGTAGTCAACATTATAATAATAACAGTATCAACTGCAGATAACAATAGCTGTCATTATTTGAACACTTATTATGCACAAAGAAGGTCCTTTCAACCATCTTTCATTGACTACAGTAATCATGTGTCAGAGACACTAGTATGATTCATTTTACAGATGGGGAAACTGAGGTTTACTTTTTTTTTTTTCATTGTTCATTAAACTTGTATTGCTTATAGACATGACAGTTACTGTATTCTATAAAATTTTTTTTCTTTTATTAAAATATTTTAAAATTTACATATACTTGCCATTAATTGTAATCCCCATGTAAGGTCACATGGCTCAGAAGAATTGAATTTTTAGTCACCACTTGGCATTTTATCTTATATTCTATTATTTATTGTTTGTTTATATTTAATGTTTATGTTCCAGTCGTATTTTAGTATCAGGTTAACATGTATTATTTCATTTACCCCTCACCTATGTTACAACTGTATACAGACAAGGAAACTGAATCTTAGCCAAGTGACAGGGTCTCTCAGCCTTCCTTTTGCTCGTAAGGATGTGAGGATAATGCAAAAGCGAAGGTGTTGACATCCCATAGCAGAGAGATAACGTGGGGAGGGGCCATGAGGAGGAGGGAGGGACACCTTCCCTGCCATGAGCAAGCTTGTAGGTTAGAAGGAAGGGAACCACACAAACCCACCCAAAGCCTTCATCCCCTATTGCCACAATCCACTGCTTCTCGCCCTTGCTGCAGCGCGCCTGCTTGGCACTGGGCTTGAATTGTTTTTACCATCTGAGGCACTGGGTAGTAACGAGCAGTTTTTTCTGATCTGCAGTAAATATACACCAGAGTATGGGAAGCAGCCCCTACTCAGCACCCCACTATGGGCCCCATGGAAATTCCCCACTGTTTCCCACCTGCCCATTAGCTGCCCAGGATTCTGCAGGCACCTCCAGGTGCTGATGTAATTACCAAGATGAGGATGAATATTTAAAGGGCCTCTTATTTAACCGATAAATGCTTCCTCTCCAAATCCCTCCCATCATTGCCTCTGGATGCATTTCTAGAACGATTGTTCTGACTTAGACCCGAAACTGCTGCCTGTGGTTTGGCCATGATCGCAGGACCATTCTTCCCACTTTCTTAATGTGTGACCTTGAAGATAGAGGGGACAGTCATCTAGACAGACTGAGAATCACAGTCAGCTCCCTCTCATGAGCAGAACAAGGAAGACAGAACAAGGAATCCCATAGAAGTAGATGGGACTGGGCATCTGGAATTAATTACCCCTCCACTATTTATGAAACTCCACTGTGATGTATGTCACAAGGATTTGGGGTCATTTGTGACAATACATGCTATAAAATGTAAGTCACCCTAAATCTGTACTCGATATAGCATTTAGATTAACAGCACGGTCTCTCCACTCTCATTAAATTCATTATTGGAAAGGCAGCTGCTCTGTGTAGTCCGTGTCTGTGCAAGCCCCAGAGAGTGACCCAGGGTTGTTCTGATTTTAGCCAAGTCCTGCATACTTTGAAACCCTTCAGGTTTCCAGGAAGCCTGGAGAGTTGTCACCTACCTTCTTAACACCAGCATCACTGATCAACCCCAGGCCCAGGTGCTGTTCAAGGCTCTGGGGGCAGAGCAGAGAAAAACAGGCCAAGTTCCAGCTGTCTGGGCGCTCCCAGTCTAGTCAGGGAGCAGACATCAGTCGGACAAATATAGAGAACACCCTGGCAGGGGAGGTTCCGAGCTCCAAAGGAAGGTAAAGGCGGGTAAAGGGGTTGAGGCGCTTTCCCAGTGGTGCTATTGGAGAGACTTCTCTGAATAGGCGACATTTGAGCAGAGCCCTGAATACAGTGAGGATGGCTTGTGTGAGGTAGAGGGTTCCAGGATGAGGAAGAGCAATGCGAAGGCTTGGAGTCTGGAACATGCTGGACCTGGTGAGGACTAGCCAGGGGGCCAGTGAGGCTGGAATGACATGAGCAAGCGGGAAGGGGAGAAAATGAGGAGGAAGAGTCAGGACCTCATAACCCAGGGCCTTGCAGGGAGGCTGCTGCAGAGACTGCGGCAAGAGAAAGACATGACTAAGGACTGGAGATGACCGAGACCAGCGTCTGCTCCCCACTCTAGCCTCTCAGCCACGAAGGTGGTATCTTCATGGGCTCCAGGACTCTGGTCTCCCTCTGGCCAGGAAGCTCAGGGGCACCACAATCAGGGGGCTGTGGCACCCCTGGAGTGAGATTGTCAGGAGCTTCCCCCACCCCCTTTTTGGGGGCCTCTTTTTAGGGTATCTCAGGATCACTCCACAGTCTGATCTTCCTATTTCTCAACATATATTCCATGCACAGCTCTGTGCTGGTATCTGGAGGACAGTGGGGAGCAAAGAGTGGACCAAGAGGTACTTTCCCCATCCTCTTCAGTAGCTTATAGCCAGCAAGTGTGCCATTGAACATAGATGCACCAAACACTCCACATTTATGTGCGAATCCATATCATCGTGTATCCTCTGTTCTGGAAGATGAACTTGGAGAGCTCAACAGTAGTGGGATCACCAGGGGCCTTGAATGTTCTGCCAGGCAGCTTGGCCCTTATTTTAAAGTTAATGAGAAGTGGTTGGTGTCATATAAATGAGGGGGTGACAAAGCTGGTCTACCGTAAGAAGTGGGCCACCTGGGAGATTCGAAGGAAGTAGGAGTTACAGGAGCTGGTAACATGGTTTACCCCCCAAAAATTCATGTTCACCTGAAATCTCAGAACATGACCTTGTTTGAAAATCAGCTTTTTATAGATGTCATTACTGATACTCGGTGGTGGTCATACTGGATTAGAGTAAGCCCTATTTGTTACTATGATGGTTATCCTCACCAGAAGAGAAAATAGACACAGACGCAGGAAAAAGACCAGGTGAAGATCAGGGGACTGGAGTGATGTGTCTATGAGCCAAGGAATGCTGAGGATTGCTGCATGCACCAGAAGCTAGGAGAGAGAGATGGAACAGAGTCTCCCCACCAGCCTCCAGAAGGAATCAACCCCACCAACACCTTGATCTCAGACTTCTCACCTCCAGAACAAATTCCTGTTGTTTCAAGCACCCACCATGTCACAGCAGCCACCGGACTGTCTGTGGTCGGATTGGGCCAGGCAGCACCCACACTGGCCTTGTATGCAGTTTAAGCTGGTTCTTCTCTGCCCCTGAGAGAGAAGAGAGACTCTGTGGTATTTCTGGATCGAAAGCAGTTCTGAGTCCAGGATGCATCGGGCCCAGGGACCACAGCGTTAGGCAGGACATGGCGATGGGTAGCCATGGCATAGCATTTGGGGGTACCAGAAGGAGAAGGGGTGGCTTCAAAGAGCAATGTGACCTTTTCCCATCTTTTTCTCTGGAAGTACCTGCAAGACACACCCCACTTGTCTCATTTCCATAGCAAAACCGAGGATCCTCCACCCCCAGCCCACCCTGTAGACCTGCTGATACAGTTCAGAGCACATGGCATGAAACCCCAACACAAGTGCCTTGCTGTCAACACAGATTAGCCTGAGGAGCAGCAGCCAACAGTGCTGATGAGTTTCTCTTGGCTCCGAGGCATCATTTTATCATAATTATAGCTGGGAGGGAACACAGAGTCCCATGGAGAAGTTGGAGCCAGCGAGCCCCTAGAGCTAGGTGAATCCTCTCTGAGGACCACACTGGAGCAGAGTGGATCTATGTGAGACTTAGAGGAAAAATAAAACCTGATTTAATTCTTAGGAAATTGCCTGTTTTACCCACCTGTGTAAGCCTGTATTTAAATGCTAATATTTTTGGCCTGCTGGGATGACACATTTATTTTCTTCCTGAGTAGCAACAAAAATCATTTATTTGTGAGAATTCTAGCGCCTACCCCTCTCCTGGATTCCTCACTTTCATTTTCATC
Source organism: Galemys pyrenaicus (assembly GCA_019455555.1). Lineage (NCBI taxonomy): Eukaryota > Metazoa > Chordata > Mammalia > Eulipotyphla > Talpidae > Galemys > Galemys pyrenaicus. The sequence goes on along the minus strand of JAGFMF010011606.1, from coordinate 4,103,223 downwards.
TACCAGCTGGAAGTCTCTCTCCTGCAAATGCACAAAATCTGCAAGCCACTCCCTCCCCATGTCTGGTCCTGTTTCTCTTTCTAGAACTACTGGCAGCTTTGACTGTCCTGTCTCCAGTCACCAGTTCCATTAATTCAACATCCTCCCTTCAGGCAAATCAGCAAATGTGACCAAGCTTCTCTTTACTCATCTGTGAAATGGATATAGTAATGAGACCACCCTCACGAGTTTGTCACAAGGCCAGGGAAATCCAAGTATGACCTACTGCACAGCACAGCATCTGTAACAGCATCACAAGTCTTGGAGATTATGTTCCTGAAGATCACGATCCCTGAGGAATCTGCCCTTTTCCTCTTCGTGGTGGTTCTCTTACAAGCTGCCCTGTGAGCTCCAAGGGGATTTTTCCTGCTGATCAGAAAACAGTCTGGCCACGCAATTGCTTCAGAGGCTTTTCACTCTGTGCTGTTGCACCTTGTAAATTTGTTTGTGTATGGCCCAAGCACCCCTCCACCACTCCATTTCTACAACACAGTTTCCACCACGGGAGAGATTTGCCTTTTCTCCCTGTGTATCTCTCATGCCTGGTATATATTAGAATTCTAGAATTTAGGAAGGGATTCCTCCTAGACTGAAGCTTCAGGGGTGCCCTTCTCCATCCTGCTCCATGATGTTGGGGTGAGACTCATGAGCCCTGTCTGCTCTGCCAGCAGAGGTGGGATGGGGGGATGGTGTAATCAGGGAGGCTGCGGGCTGGGACAGGATCTGGCGTCTCCCGTCTCCTGGAAGCTTCCTGCTCCTGCCTGGGACCCCACCACCCCAGTGACAGTACGTCACAGTTTCTGCTACATTTATTTCTGAACTCCCAGAAGCAACCTCAAAGCTCCCATTAGAGACATCAACGCTGGTCAGCTGGCACACCCTCCTCAGATGCCTGGGTCTCAGCCTCACAGTTTCTTCTCCAGGCCTGTGGGTTCTGGGGATCCCAGCTCTTTCATTTACCACCCCCCCTCCCCTTCCCCTCCAGTTTTAGAGCTGACAACCGAAAACACCACTGTGATTCCTTTGTTCCTTTTCCGTTCCCTCAATACCTGTTGAACAGTCTTCATATGAAATTCTCTGTTTAAAATAGCTGGCGTGGCTTCTCTCTGTGTGGACTGTGGCTGAATGTGCCTAGCCATGTCCCCTCCACACCCCCTCCTTCCCCCACAACCATGGCCTTCGGAGGACTTCCTCCCAGGACCCCTATCTCCATTATCCCCCATGATTCTTCCAGTCAGGAGTTGGCAATCTATAGTGGACAGCCCATATTTCTTTCAATAGCAAGACAAAATATGCCTCCCTCACACTGCCTGTCATTTTTCTTTTGAACCCTGACAAGAAAGTACATAAGTTTCAATGTATTTCAGAGTCAAATGTCAAATAGTCTTGAGTTAGAATTGCCAATGCCTCAGTTGTGTGCTCATCAACAAGTTACTTTCCTTCTCTGTGCCTGTTTCCTCCTCCATAGAATGTACCGTAGCAGTACTTGACTCACAGGCATCATAGGGATCAGGAGTGTTTTAATAAGTGCTCACATCAGTCACCTACACATAAGTGGCCCTCAGTGAGTGATGCTGTCATTGTATTGTTCTGCTTTCCAAAGGACACTGTGCTTGTCCTCTCTCTGCCTTGTACTCAGAGAGGTCAACACATTCTCCTGGGCCCAGATGCCATCTGGAGCCCCCATCTGCTTGTCCTCTTCTCCCCTGGAACAGGCGTGTGTCGACTCCCATGAACAGTTTCAGGTGGAGAGATGACTCTGGCTTCTCAGGTTCCTTTGGCAAAGGCACATCTGTGACAGGAAGGCTGGCTAATTACTAACCTGCCGATGGTCTAATTTCCCTGGTGTCACCCGCATGCCGCATTACCACGTGGTCTCTCCTGTTTCTTATCTGCAGAATGATATGTTCCTTGAACAGCCAGTGTTTTTCTCCTGTCCTGATGTTAGTGCTGGCACAATTTGATTTCCTCCACTGGGAATGTTCTTGGTACTCTACTCACACACATTTCTGGGGATTTTGCTGTGTGATGTTTTGGATGCTGCCAACCCTCTCTGGGCCTGAGTATTATCTAAGACTCAGAGTTCTTGCTGAAATGAGAGAATCTGAAATGCCTAGAGTTTCTATCGGCAGGGTTAAAACTTGGAGCCTGGGGCTTCCCTGATGGCACAAGGGGTTAGCTCACAGCACTGTGAAGCTGTCCACAGTCACTGCAGCATGAGTTTGATCCCCCACATGGCACAGGAGCAGACCTCTCCTGTCTCGCCCCCTGCTCCTCTCAGCAGTGTATTTCAGTTGATCTACTTCTTCTGCTCCCCACTCTGTCTCTGATGAATCCTCTCACCTCCTGCACCTCTGGCCTGTATCCCAGCTCTTGTATGCATAAATAAATAAATCTTTGAACAAACAAACAAACAAACTTGGAGTCTGGCTCCATGAAATCTGGTGATCATGACCTTCTCCTACACAACCTCTACTTACAGTTATGTGAAGGAATGAGGCAGGAGTGAAAGTGGCATTTGCCTCTAATGAAATGGTTTCCTATGCCAGACACTGTTTTATGTATATTGGTTTCATTTGACCCTCCTTCAACTCCCATGAGAAAAGGATTATTATTCCCATTTTACAGAAGATCAAATTGAGGTTTACCTGCTTGCTGCACACTTGCTAAATTGTAACCCCTAGAATCTTTGGTTTTTTACTTGCTATTCCCTCAGCCCTAACAATTATTACTTCCAAGAGCTAGATGGCTCTTTTGGGGTCTAAGTTTAAATCTCATTTTAATAGAGAGATGCCTTCCCCCATGACTCTGTGAAACAGAGCTTCTGTTTAATCATCTTTCTTTTTCTGCAGAGCACATTCCTGATAGACATATTTGTTTACTGTCTTGTCCCTCCTCTACATAAATGTAACATAAGCCCAGGTTCCTGGTCTGTTCATCCACCACTGTAACCTCAACATCTGGAATAGCAGAGGCAATGATGACAGTGTGTGTTGAATGAGAGAGAGAGAGAGAGAGAGAGAGAGAGAGAGAGAGAGAGAGAGAGAGAGAGAGAATGTGTGTGTTGAATGGGTGAGTGAGTACTTAGGGCAATGACTGTGCTCTTACCCATTACCCATCTGGCATGGTGGAGTTAGCAGATGCTTGTTTATAGGATCTGCCAGACCCTTCCAACAACAGGTGCCACTGCTTCTTCCCCCAGATTCCTGAGCTGGAGCCCAAATGCAGATCCCCCCAAATCTCCTATTGTCCCCAGGCAGATGCTACTGACAGCCTCTGGGAGCTGCTCCTCCAGCAGGATTTCCTGGCTAAATTTCCAGGCCAAAGACTGAGTTCTGGGTCAGTGCCTGTCACTAACATCGTGACCACTGTTTCTTCTGCCTTCTGGATTTTCAATATCCGTCTTGTGTGGGCTGGAAGAGAAAAACAACGGGGCTTAGCTGAGAGGTCTACCACTGCAAGATAAATGAAGTTCATCAGACAGACTGATTCTCTGCAAGGTGTCTGATGAAGAATGCACCTCAAGGTAAGGCCCAGATGTGCACAGTGTCTTATTTGTCTTGCTCGGTGTCTTGCTTTTCTATATCCTGGGTGCTCAGTGTACCCTGGCTACTCAGCCCTTGTCTATATACTGGGAGCTCAGTAAATATTGGACGTGATTAAGTGAACAAAGGGCAAGTGCTGTTAGCATTCCCAGATACTGTGTGCCTTTTAACTGGGGCCTCAATGCCTCAAGACAAAGAGTGAATATAGCCCGGTGAGGTCAAGCCTCGGACATTTACTGCTAAGGCTCGTTTCTATGTGATGCCGTGGTTTAGACCACACTGGTGCGTCACGTAGTGTAGACCATTTTGGGGCTTGAAGAAAGGTTCTGTGCGTGTGGACTGTCTCTGGGGTCTGTTTTTAGAGGTGAAATTTGTTGGGCACCACCCTTGGGGTGAGGTTTGTTTCAAGATTCACTTCTGCTCAGCTCACAGAGAATGGGGAAGAAACTAGACATGGAGTGTGAGTTCTGACTTATCTGGCATTTTATTAACTGGTAATCTCGGTACCCAGGCTCTTAAGCGATATACACCCCTCAAACAAGGAAACAAACTACCTGAGAGAAGGGACCTTTTCCAGGGCTGGCCTAGTTCAGCTGAGAGTGGGCTCATACCTGCTGTGTACCAGCGGCCCTTGATAGAAGGAACCCATGGTGACGGTCCATAAGGACCTTGGCAATCACCTTCACAGTGAGGTGTCATAGGAGTGGTACACATGTTTATGCCCTGTGTACAGGGTGGGATGAGCTGTCCCTTCCAATCCATAGTCTGTGCTACTGAATGGAAACTTCATTAGGCAATCGTTGGATTTCACATTCACACAATGCCTTGCCGTCTTAATATTAAGAGCTTTATACTATAGTTGAATGGTTTGAATTTTGGTCATTTCTTTAAGGCATTTCTCAGAATACTTTCTTCATCGAGAAAAGCCCTGATTGCACTCCTCTCCTGTCCTGATGAGAAGCACAGACCCCTCAGCTGATGTGCAGGGGTGGAAACTGGGAGGGAGCAGCTTACTCTGAGTTGGGGACTCCTGGAACCAGGCGAAGGGCCGAAGCATTGACCTTTGCAGCCACAGAGAGGGAGCTGGTCCAGTCTGCAGGGTGTGCACAGGCCAGCTCCTCCAGGACTCGCCCCTCAGCCCAGCTTCTCTGTGATGCAGACCAGGCAGCTCAGAGGCTGCCTGCAAACTTTCCCCTGAGTACCTAACAGTGGCTTCTTGCTCTGCAGGGAGTTCTCCCAGATTCGGATCAAGGCACAGAGAATTGATCTATTATGTTAACCAGGAAGGAAAGAGCAGGAGAGCAGCCGGGAGGCTGCGGAGCAGGAGCAGAATGTTTTTGCGTAGCAGTCCCCTCCCTTCTGACTCCAGTATTAATTGCTACATTACCACTGCCATGTAAGAAAGACAGTCAGCAAAGCCTGGGAGAGCTCCAGCTCCTCCCTCCCTGCTCTGCTCAGCTTCACTCTCCTCCTCCGCTCCCTCGGAGCACCCCGTGCCCTGGCAGTGCCACCCCAGCCCTGGCATCCCGAGGTCCTCCCATGGTGAGGACCTGAGTGAACCAGGAGGGGGTGGAAGGAGGAGGGAGGAAAGAGCGAACATTGTGCCCTGCAGACTCTGGATGCTCAAGCTGGACTCACTGCAGAGGCAGCTGTGCTGTTCCTGATACTTCCGGGGTGCATCCCTCTCTCAGGGTTCTCCTGGGCAGGCTGCAAGTTCCAGAGGCACGCAAGGTGGGTGCCTTATCTTCTGGGTGCTGACAGCACAGCCTGCCTTCCCTCTGCCACTATGAGCGGCTGCTCCAAAAGATGCAAGCTTGGGTTCGTGAAATTTGCCCAGACCATCTTTAAGCTCATCACTGGGACTCTCAGTAAAGGTAGGGAGCCTGGCCTCAGCCCTCTTTTTCTGTCTTGATGTGGCCTGGCCGGTCACAGTGACTTGATATAGCAAGCGTGGCCATTCTCGTGTGCCCCTGTCTCAGAGGAGGCCGGGGGGAAATCTGGCTGGGATTCGGGGTTGCTGACAACCTGAGGTCCTGGCTTGATGTAGGCGGGCACCATGCCAAGGCTCAGCCGGCTGTAATTGCCTAGAACTTTGGAAATGGATTTGGTGGTGTGTGGCCGACTGGTTACAGGCAGGCAGAGGGACAGAGCCCTTCCCAGAGCGCTGGAAACAACTTAGCGTGACTGGAGTTTCAAGAAGTTCTCCATGCAGTTTAGGGTCTTGTTGATAAAAGGGAGATTTGATGCGGTGGGCTGTGAGCAGTTCCGCAGAACAGAGTTATCTGAGGGGGCAGCGGGAGACAGCTGGGAGCCACCATGCACCAGTGAAGACAGATCCATGGGCTGTATCAGCTCAGGCCCTGCCAAGTGTTCTCTCCCCAGCTTCTGGGTCTTGCAATTCTGAGGCTTTGTTCATCATCTGACTCCCTGGGATCCCCAGCCCTCATCTCTTGCCGAATTCCATGTCTGCCTTCACTGCTCCGCCTGAGACTGAGGTGGCAAGCTGTTGGCGGGGTTAGCTCTCTGGGCAGCCCAGACAGGTAGTGGACCAGAGTTAAGACTGCGTGTGCGCTAGCCAGCCCTGGACACAGAGGGCAAGGTAACTTCTGTCTCTGGAGTTCTGTCTCGTACTCTGCACCCGGGAGGGCAGGGCACTCAGAGACTCTGGCAAACTTTCTAGAGACAAAAATTAAAGCGTGCGCAGCATGATGTGGTTTCACTGGCTGAAAATATAAGTCTTCAAATATTCATGGCCTCATTCAGGAGGAAAGATTCTTTGGGGGAGACTCATTGGACACAGTAGTGGGGTATTCAGGGCAGGCAGAGGCCCACAGGCCCTTGCTTGAGATTTTGTGACACAACAGTGAGAGGAGACAAAGGCTGTGTGTGGCCAATCGTCCCCAGCTGCCCGGGGGCTGGCCTGGTGCACATTGTAAGGTGACATGGCAGGGGATACGATGAGATTTGGCTAATTGCCTTTTCTCAGATCTTCCCGTCCTCTACTCTCACCTTGTACACTTCCGAAATAGGCGGCACTGCCTTCCTACCTCAGGAGCCCAGGTGAATAGAAGGCCAGTGCTAAGATCAGGCTTCCAGGCAGAAGTATCGTGGCCCCAAGGGGGGATGGATTAAGGGGAGCAGGAAGGAGCAAAGAGCTTAGGAGAGGGAACAGAGTTTCCGCATTTGATCCTCAGAGAGAAATTGAGGTTTTCTTCTGCATCTTAGCGGCAGCATCCTATCCCGTCTCTGCTCCCAGCAGTGCAGCAGAAGCAGCTCTGGCCCGGACTTAGGAAACGTAGATCTTACCTCTGACTTTGCTGCCTGGGCAAGACACGGCTTCTCTGAGCCTCAGTTTCCCTGCCTGTGAAATGAGTGCCCTGCTTACCTCCTGCCTGTCTCCCTCCCAGGACTGCTGCAAGGATCCAGCAAAGTCTGGATGTGGGGTCCCTTTATGGAAGGGGCTGTAGTAGTCAGAGATGAGGGAGAAGTCAGAGATGAGGAAGATGGGCGCGTGTGCATCTGGAGAGGGTGGCCGGATCACGTCCTTCATGGGACCAGGGTAAGAAGCTCTTTAATTTAGCGGACTGCAGATGCCTGTGGACACCCCAGGTAGACTCCCAGGGGAACATCACAGCATTTTGCGCTGCAAGGGGAGTGTGAGAGTGAGGGGAAAGGAGTAGCGCAGAGGGGGGGATGTGTGTGTGAGAGACAGAGAGGGGCCAGAGAGCTGTTTGAACAAGTGGGCATGAAGGTGCTTTCTTCTGCTATTAGTCTGCAGCCATTTGCTCAATATTCATTATGGAGAACCTACTCTGTGCCTCGGTAGTCACTAGACACCCAGTACACAATGGGTGAGACACTTGCATTGTGGTGAGAACGGGGGTCTAAGATGCAGAGGATCCCAGAACATCACCCTAAGTGCTGAGACAGTAGCGGGGCAGGGGACCAGGGGACACAGAATATTCTGGGCAGATGAAGCGTTTCCTCCAAAGTGGCACAAAGCTGAGGCGAGGCGTGCAGGCTGGGAGGTGGAAGGAGGTTGGTGCTGCAGAGGAAGCAGCGTCGGATGCTGGCTGCTGCAGAGCCAGCCGGCGGGTCAGGTCGGCCCCTGCCCTCCACTCATCCTCCCAAAGACTAACCCATGTGACGCACAAAAGGACTCACGGGAACCAGCAGCAGGGACAGAGTGGTCGCTCATCTGGCCTTCTGACCAGCTTCAGTACTGACTTTCCTCCAGCCAGAGCTCGGGAGGCAGGCCTCGGTGGCCACCGTTGGGATTGGCTCTCAGCTCCGCAGACAGCACCCGCTGTTAACCCTGCCCTGGCTCTGTGCCAGGCGGAGCACAAGGTGACTGGTGTTCTGCCCAGCGCAGGTGTTTGCTAAATATTTGTTAAATAAATGACCATGGGAACCGGGCCAGGCTAAGCAGGGGAGTGAGTGGAAAAAGTTTTCTCGAATGTTTAGACGGCCTTAGGTGAATGCAGATTAGACCCTCAGGTACACTTGAGAGTTGCTGGATGATTGCTGGTTTTGTCATTGCACTTAGTCCTGATATGTTATAACATTGAGTCACAGAGTCGCAATAATCCAACCCATAGGAGAAGGATTAAAGAACATAAAGATTCTATAGGACCGGGTATCTCCAGGGGCTGGCCTTGGGGGCAATTTATTATTTCTTACCCTCCTTGAGAATGCCTGGGGGAACAGGAAGAGCCAAGCCCACCCGTCCCTGCCTACCTCACTCTAACGCCAGCAATCCCCTTCCTGTTGGTCTAAGCTGTTGGGTGGCCGGGATTTCTCATCAGTGCCCTTTCAGAGATGAATTCACCAGATCCCTGTGCTCACGTCTCCTTGACCTTGAGCTCTTCGTTCATAGCCTTGATCACAGTCTGTGGTCCATGTTCCTTTTGGGGTTGCTGAGTGCTGTCTTGTCTGCTAGACTTAATGAGGGCAGGGACCAAATGCATTTTTACTCACTGCCGTCACCAGAGCTACTGCGCTCATGCCCAACCCAGAGTGGGTGCTTTGCCGAGAGTCCGGCAGGTTCACACATAGCGTATTTCATTTGGAAATAATGTTTACGAGGAAAAAAACCTGACTTCTGCTGGGAGCACTGTCTGTGTGCAGGTTGTAGTTTCTTTGCACATCTGAGTGAGTTTTCTCCAGGACTCTAGCTTCTTCCCACCCACCCCAAAGATGTGCATGTGAGGTTCACTGCCCATGAGTGTCTCAGTTGTGCCATTCAGAGTGAATGTGGGTGTGTGTGAGACACCCTGAAATGAAATGAAATGGAAGGGTGACCTGTCCAGGATGGGCTACCAGGATGGACTCAGCCCACCTGGGACACTGAATGGGAAAAAGCAGAGTGGAAAGTGAATGAATGAATACACATGATTGTTTCCTATCAGAAGTGTTTTGGGCCTTTAGAAGTTTGCTGACTTTTTTGTGACCAGAAATTTGCCACAGGAACTTAATTCTTGCTTGTGTCAATTAACCTGTGGTAAGATTTGTTTGAATTATGACATTTTGCTTGAAGTTGCAGTTTCCAAGAACCTATTGATGATATGGTCTTAATTGTATGAAATGAATAAAACAGCACTACATGGTTCAGACACCAACCAGGACACGGGAGATGTGCTTGAAATAGGTGCTTTCTACATGACCTGGTGCTTTCTAGAAAGCTCGTTCACGCCCTGGTCTCAGAGTGCTCAGGAAGGCTCTCTGCACTCTGCTCAGCTGCAGGGCCTTTGTCTGTGACAAGAGGATGAGCCTCCAGCCAAACAATTCCTTCCAACCCTACCTGAGCTTCTTCAGTGCCTCAGAAACATTTACATGGTCCCCAAGAGAGGAGGCTATGTGGGCAGGACTCTGGCACCCCCGCTTCTCCCCCTTCAGCTCTACTTTGCTTTGTTTTACATACTGTAGTTCTTTGAAATTTAAAGACTTCCTCTTGCTTAAAGGAAGAGATTTACAAACCATTTATGCAGTAGAAAGTGCATTTGGTTGCCAGACTCTGCACACTGGCTGGGACACCTGCAGCGAGGTGCCTGCCTCTCTGGCCTCGGTTATCTAATCTATGGACTGGAATCATACTGCCCTCCTTGTGGGATTAGAGGAGATTGTGTATGTAAAGCTCCCCAAGCAGAATAAGCACTCAGGAAATGTGGACCAGCGTGATTGCTGCTATTAGCTTGCTGCTTGTGGGCTCTGAGAACCTTAGGGCATGGACTCCTCTTCACTCATCACATCGTTCTGTCTGCAGACAGACCCTGGGAGCAGCCTCTCTAGAACTTTCTCTTATCCTCTCCTGGATCTTGCTTTCCTAAGGCTCTACTCAATGCTGAAACTGACCTTGGAGCCATTTCACACACTTCTTAGGAGGTACACTCGACTCTCTGAGCCAGGACCCCTCTTACCCCCCACCCCTGCTATTTAACCCAGAAGTCAAGCTCCTGGTTAAGTGCCTGTAAGCTAAGGGTCAGGGGGAACCTGCCTCTCCCTCTTTCTGCACAGTCAGCTTTCTATCCCCTCCCACAGAGACTCTGGGAAATTTTGCAAACTCCTTTCTGCCTGGAGGCTTCAGTCCATTTCTTTCTGCATTTTGGGAACCATTTATTACCCCAGGCACAGATGACTAGGCCAGAGTCAGCAGGAGGGAGGAATCCAGGCCAGGAGAGCCTTTATTTGTTCTGGCCACCCACATGGCTGCAGGGGAGGGAAGGGTGTGGGGCTTAACCTTCTAGGATTTCTCTCAGGGACAAAGCTGGAGCCCCAACTCCTACTGTCCCCCTGGTTCCTTCTTTCTGTGTTGGACAGGACTTTAGTTTCCAACCCACCCAAGACACTCTGTTCCTCTTATATCTTTCCACTGCTGTTCAGGGCTCTCAAGAAAATGATCTTGAACTTGGGGATGGGCTTGAGTCCCAGCTCTGTCATCCACCAGCTGTGTGAGGCTTGGCTGAGTTGTACAAGCTCCCCAAGCGGAGATGCCTCGCTTCTAATTGGAGGTTATAGCATCATCAACTGTGAAAGATTATCTTCTAATTTAGTGAGGATAATACTAGTGACAAAATGGCAGCTTAGCAGGGCACAAGCTGACCTTGTATTTACAGGGAACTAAGGGTGAGTCCCTCCTTAAACTCTTTGTGCTAGACACCTTTCTAGTCTCTTCCAAGTCCTGACCCTGGAAGTTGTAAGCTGGAGTTGTAACCACATTTTAGCAGCTAAGGAAAATGACCATGAGCCCAGTGGCCCAGGTGGCGGAGCTCTTATTAAAAGCCAGGTCCTGCTGAGGCCGCGACCAGGTGCTTACCTCTGCAGTCCACAGACCTACAGAAAATGAGATGTCCCTGTGGGCATTGCTCCCCCACCTCATCACCAGTTTCCCACTCATTTTGTAGGTAGATTTGTCTGCTGCACCCACTAGGCCTCTCACAAGAACACATCCCATAATGTGGCGTGGCCTGGGGAAAAATACGTTTTATGGGTACAAGGATGTTCTGCTGGGCCAGACCAACATGGCAGCCACTCGTGTGCTCTCCCAGCACCACAATCACCTCTTGGGCAGGTGTGCTGGGACCAGGGCACCTGCTGGACACTGAGTGGTCTCTGTGCTCACAGGAACCATCCCCCATGACTCCCCCTTTGCTATAGGGCAGGGAGAGGAGCACCTCAGAACCCCCGAACCTGACCGCTCTAAATGGCTTCTGCCATCCGCCACATTAGAAAACAATACAGAAAAGACTAAGAATATAGTTACTAAATCAAGCATCCAATATTACCCATCCCCTCAAGGGTAAAAGTCCAGCTAAACAGGATTGGCCCAAAGCAAGGCCTAAAAGCTTGCCAAAACTCTAAAGCACCTTTCGGTGGAGACCCATAGAAAAGGGTCAGAAAGGGTTAGACAAATTTGAGGGGAAAAGAGCAAAATCAAACTCAAGATAAAGGCTGCCACTGTTAAGCTCCCCATGGGTCTCTCACCCACATCTTTCCAAGCAGTCCAGGACCAAGAAGCAAGTGCAATTTTTTCATAAGTCTCTCTGCTCCATGTGCTTCCTCTAGGTCTTCTTGCTGCTCTTCATCCTCCCTCCCTCCCTCCCTCCCTCCCTCCCTCCCTCCCTNACATTCCTTCCTCCCTACATTCCTTCCTTCCTCAGTCTCCTCTCCAGCATCTTCTTATCCCCTTGATCAGCCACTTAGGGTGGAGCAGGAATCCTGGAATTTCCCCTTTTCCTGGGGACCACCCTGTTACACCTTCTCATAGGACAAGTGTGAGAAGTGGTCTTGTCAGTGGGGAAATACACAAGGTTTGGGGTGCCAGACAGTTTGAATTGAGATAGCCACTGTTTACTAGAATTCTTCAGAAAGCAGTGACCTTGATGCTTGGGACTTTAGGACCTGTGTGACTAGGACCAGCTGTCTCTTGAGAGCTTACGTCAGGGGAGAGAGAGCCCCCAGCACCCCTGGTCCCGTGCTAACTGTCTTTGCAGTGAGTGAGATGGTATTCGGACAGCCCAACTTCTTTGGCTATATCCAGAAATCTGAGTGCACCTGCAGAAGCAAAAAGTTTTGTGTTGGGGATTCTGGTGTGTGCCTGCCTCTCTAGTCCCAAGCCAGAGTCCACAGGGTAGGAATGTGCTCGTCTTGCCTTACCAGTACCCAGTGGCCCTCATCCCAGCCTATGGGTCTGTCTCTCTTCTTTGTCTCCTCCAAGGCTGGCCCATTTCTCCCTAAGTTCACTAGCCAGATGCATTTTGGGCTCCCCCTATACCCATGGCAGAGGGGAGAGAGGACCTCTCCCCACACCAAGACTGTCCTTCTCTATGGCCACTGGGTCTCTTTTCCAGATAACCCTGACTGCAGGCAGGAATAATTTGTTCAGGGCTGCTTATCCTAGCACTGCTGCACAGACATCCTATTAACTTCAGGACCATGGGGGAGCAGCTAGTTTGCTGCAAATTAAAAGTAGCTGGAAATGGGCTCTCCAGCAGGCAGGAGAGCACTGCTGGCTGCACTACCAAGACGCAGGGCAGAGTGGATCAAGTCACGTCCCAGAACCAGAGTCCCCTGCCATGCCAGTGTGGTTCTCACATTTCCCATAATTCTTAGGGTGACCACGGAATCTTCTCTGGGTCGCCATTCTTATGTCCCCAGGAGTGTAGATGCTGGAGTGTGGAGATGATCATGCAAAGTAGCTGTGGAAGGCAACAGGATACAGGAAAGGAAGAGTCAGACAATCCTGGGTTCAAGTCCTGTCACTTCCATTTCCAACCTGGATGGTGTCTGTGTTGTCCCCCCAGAAAATGGGGTCCACCCCATGGAGCTATAAGACCTTGAATGAGACCATGAGGGACATGCATAGTGCCCAGCACATAACAGCTATCCAGGAAGAGTCAGCTTCCTGCCCTTCTCTTCTCCTGTGACTATCTTGGACTTGTAGCCAGCAAAAGGAGGTAGAGCTGAGAAAATCAAGGCTATGGGTCATCTTCCAACTCTTTTCCAGAAGTTTCTCTCAAGTTGTCTACCACCACCGCCAATCATTCTCCATTACAAGTTCTATAATCAGTCCTTGTCACTTAGCAGTTATGTATTTACTGGCCATCCCCTTTGCCCCTATGAGAACATGAGCCATACAAAGGCATTAACCAAGTGGAGCTTGGTTAATGCCTCAGGCTCTGATGGATATTGATTAAATGATGACTCAAAACTTTGTGTTATTTTTTGTGTTTACAACATTATATATATTTTTTGTGTTTACAACACTATATATATTTGAGCAGTACAGGTTCACATCTCTTTGATGTCTGTCACCACACCACATCCACCACCAATGTACCATAATCTTTTACCATAGTCCATTGGGATTCCTTCCTACCCTTTGCTGGTCACTCCTCCCACCTGCCCCCCTCCACCCTCATAGCCTCAATTCTTTAGTAAGATTTCTAGGGCTCATTTTGGTTTAGTTTTGTCTATTCCTTTGTTTTGTTTCTTTACATTCCACATGAGTGAAATCATCCAGTGTTTGTATCTCTCATTCTGATTTATTATGCTTAACATAATCCCCTCTAGTTGCATCTGTGTTGTTGCAAAAAGCAAGAGTTCGCATATTATATAGCTGAGTCTTACTCAGTTGTGTATATAGACTACCTCTTCTTTTTTTTTTCTTTATTCATGTATATTTGACATCATTTGTAGTCCCCTGGAATTCCCACCACCAATCACCAGTGCACCATCACCTCAGTCCCTTGTGTTCTTTCTACCCTCATCCCAGTCATTCTCCCTCTCCCTGCCCCACAAAGTACCTTTGATTTGTTTTTGTCTTTGTTTTTGTTGTGTTGTGATTTGACTTTTTTTTTTATTGTTCTTTCCCTTGATCCCTTACTTGGCGCCCTTATATTCCCCCTAAAAGTGAAATCATCTGATATTTTTCTTTTGTTTTCTGACTTATCTCGCACACCATAATCCCTTCTAGCTCCATGTTTCTATAAATGACTCTAGTTTGTCTTTTTTGATTGCTGAATAGTATTCCATTGTGTATATATGTACCACATCTTCTTGATCCAATCATCTATTTTGGGGAATTTGGGTTGTTTCCAAGTCTCACCAATTATAAATAGTGCTGCAATGAACATAGGGGTACAACTATTCTTTTAATCAGTTTTTTTTTTTTTTTTTGTCATTTGCTAGATCCCTAGGAGTGGGATTGCTGGGTCATATGGGAGCTCCATTTTTAGTAGACTGATGAACCGCCACACAGCTTTCCACAGTGGTTGGACCAGTTTGCTTTCCCACAGGCATTGTTGTAGGGCTCCTTTTTCTTCACACTGTGACCAACATTTGTTGTTGCTGATTTTTTTATTATGGGCCATTCTTACTTATGTCAGGTGGTATCTCATTGTGGTTTTAATTTGCATTTCCCTGATTATGAGGGAAGTTGAACATTTTTTCATTTGCCTGTTGGCCATTTGCATCTCCTCTTTGGAGAAGTGTCTTTTAAGTTCTTCTGCCCATTTTTTGACTGGGTTATTTACTTTGTTTTTCTTGAGTCTTGTGAGTTCTTTATAAATCTTTGTGATCAGTTCCTTATCAGTTGTGTGGAGTGCAAAATTTTTTTCCCCAGTCAGTGGGGTGTCTCTTTGTTTTGGTTAATGTTTCTTTTGCTGTACAAAAGCTTTTTAATTTGATGTAGTCCCAGCTGTTTATCTTTTCTTTCATTTTCTTTGCTTTGGGTGATGCATCTTTAAAGACATTTTTGAGATGTATGGCATTAAGTTTTACCCGTTTCCTTCTATGTATTTTATGGTTTCAGGTCTTATGTTCAGTTCTTTTATCCATTCTGAGTTGATTTTGTACATGGTGTGAGGTAGTGGTCTAGTTTCACTTTTTTGCAAGTGATGCAGACCACCTCTTCTTTAGCCACTCATCTGCTGTTGGACACTTAGGTTGCTCCATCCCTTGGATATTTTAAATAGTGTTACAATGAACATGATAGTGTGTCTGTCCCTTTGCATTAATAGATTTATCACATGGACTAGAATTGCCACTCTTGGGTATCTACCTGAGTCCTTTTTGGAGCCAGGTCTTTGTCAGGCTAGTTCAGAGACTTCCTTCTCCCCATCTCTGGGTCAGAATTTCTATATTGGTGTTTCACAGAAGCAACCAGCCAAAGCGACCTTGATGAGATGGGGACCAGTACAAGCAAGTCCAAGGGTCTGGTATTTCCATTCTGCAGCAGGCCTTTGCCCTCTCTCTGGTCTGTTACAGGTGGCCAGGTGTGCAGGTAAGGTCAGACTCCTCACAGAGTCCATCTGCATCCCCCTGAAAACAAAGAAAGGAGGGCCTAGGCTTTGAGGTTTGAGGTCTCCACTGAGGGGTGGGGAGCTGGGAGAGGATCTTTTGGGAACAGGAAGCAGAGGTGAGAAAAGAAGCCAGGACTCCATGAAAAGCCTGCAAAGAAGGCATTCCCTCCAGATAGTGCCCACCACCCTGTCATCTTCACCCACTCCCAGTCTGAAAGCCAGAGAAAGCCCTCCTCCAATTGTGGTTAGGGTGAGAGAGCCATGAACACAAAGTTCCCCAATCTCTAGTCAAAGCCACCAGGTTTCCTATGTTTTCTTAGAGCTGCAAAGCAGGCCTGGGTATGACTCCATCTGCTCACCTGTGTTCCCTGAACAGGTGGGGTGGCTTCTCAGGACCTCAATTTCTTCATCTCTAAGGAGAAGGAGTTGCTGATTTCAAAGGTCCCTTCCAGGTTGGACTTATAAGTTCAGTGACAGCTACATCCCCTGCTAAGTGGCAATGTTGGTTGGACCACTTGGCACAAACACCCATAGACAGATGACAAGGCCTGTACTTCAGTGGGGAAGGGCCCATCTCAAGTTACACAGCTGGCATGGACCAGAACCGGAAACCCCCATGCTCTCCTTCTCCTCTACTTCCCCTTGCATTGAGCAGCTTCCAAACTCAAACCCAGGATAGGAAAGCAATGAAGACAATATGGATTCCTACCATGTGTGTCAAGAGGCAACACATGCGCATGCTTCAGAAATTAGGTTTCAAGACCTCTGTTCTGACTGAAGCAATCTTATTCCAAGAACTCTTTGAGAGCTGGACCCCCTAATCTATAGCCCAAACTATCCTCCACAGGTCACCTTTTCCAGTCAAAGAGCATAAAAATATGAGGGAACTGGTCCTACAGTCAAGACCCTATGAAAAGAAAAGAAAGAAAACACCAACCAGGCAATTCCTTTTATAATACCAGCCTGGTCAGTTTGCATTTCTAGTTGGAATGAGGTTGGCAGAAACAGAGGCAAAGAACTGGGTAGGAATCAAAGAAGGATATGTGATTCTGAGGCTCGTGTCTGAGAGACTGGGGTTAGCCTTCCCCAATTTTCTTTCTGTAATCTCTTGATTAACCCGGGACCAGTGGGGTGGCATTTTTTAAACCATCTGTGCTTGGCAGGCAGAGCCAAGCCCAGGCTCGCTGTGCATTATCTGCAAACATCAGCATGGAAGCAGCTGTCACTCGGAGCCTGGGACATTCCTAAGCCAGGAGGCATGTTGGACTGCAGACCTCTGGGGCTCCCCGTGATGGTTAACCCTGCTGGTGCCAGAAAAGCAGCTGCTCGTAGTTCCAAACTCAGCAGGTACTGGAGGAGGAATAATAATTGCCAGTGTCTGTTGTGTACCCTTCATTTGCTGGATCTCTACAAGGATCTCTGCATTCAAACCAGCCCTAGCCATGTGACTTATCCACAACCTGAGGCTTGGAAAGGTTCAGGAACATGCCCAAGGTCACAGAGCTGGAGCTTCACTTCTGAAAACCCCGTACTGAGCTAAAGAAATGCACTCTCCATCAGTGGGGGGATGTGTGTGTGTCCTTTCCACCCTCAAGCCCCCAGTGTGAGGTCTTTGGAGATAAGACCTTAAAAGAGGTCATTAACAATAAATGAGGGCCCAAGGGTGGAACTCTGACCTAATGGGTTTGGCGCTGTTATAAGAAGAGGAAGAGATAGCAGGAGAGAACACACACAGAGAAAAGGCCAAGTGAGGACACAGAGACCATCTGCATGTGGAAGACAGAGATCCCACCAGACACCAACCGAGTCTTGATCTTGAAACGTCCAGCCTCCAGTGCCATGACAAAAATCAGCACCTGTGGTATTTTGTTATGGTAGCCCTAGCAAAGAAATACACACCCACATACAACTCTTTGCAAAGCATCTTTTCTCATATTTTTATTGCAATAAATGTACATAATGTATGATTTGCTGTTTTAGCTGTCTTTTAGGTACGATTCAGTGTTCTTAAGTTCAGCCACATTGTTGTGGAACGATCCATCTCCAGAATTCTCATCATCCCAAACTAAAACTCCCCACCCACTAACCAATAACCCCCGCCCCAACTCTCTCCCTAGACTCTGGCAACTGTCACTTTGCTTCATTAGTAGCAAAGAAAACTATTCATTTGTCTATGAATTTGACTCTTGCAGGTACCCCATATAAATGGAATCATATAATATTTGTTCTTTTGTGCCAGACTTACTGCATTTCAAATAACGTTATGGTAGTTTATGCATGTTGTAGCTTGTGTCAGAACTCTGTTCTTAAAGGCTGAATAATATTCCATAGCTTGGATATACCAGTTTTCTTGATGATTTATTTATTTATGCATAAAGAACTAGGGTGTAGGCCAGAGGTGTGAGGGGTGAGAGGATTCATCAGAAACAAAGTGGGGAGCAGAACAGGAGGATTTACTAAAATACACTGATGAGGGGAGCAGTGGGCAAGACAGGAGAGGGCTGCTGCGCCATTTGGGTCAGCTCCCTAGCCAGGAATTAAATTTGTGCTGCAGTGGCTGTGACTTAACCCCTTGCGCCACCAGTGAAGCCCCCGGTATGCCATCTTTTCCCCATTCATTTATGGTTACTCATCTCTTCCCATATTTTTGAGATACAAAAGGAATCACATAATCCCCTTGCTCACAACTCTGCCTCTAGTGGTTTCTTTGCATATATGTAGGGCTCTGGCCTATGGGGTTTGTATAGTCTGTCCTGTGTATTTCTGACCTCCCCACCAGTCATACACCCCAAGAAGTAGCCACATTGCTCTTGCTAGAACACCCAATAGATACTGTTCTGAATGTTATATACACACTTCCTGCCAGATCTCTTCTGACTCTTTCTATCTCTCTCTCACACTTCATTCAAACCCCCTCTGTCTATGGTAACTCTCGTCCCACTGCCCTGATGCATTTCTGCATAACATTCACTGCTTCCAATTATGCTATGCATCTATTCACTAGTTTCTACTCTGGTGCACCCATTAAGGGTTTTCTTCCTGGAGAATAGGTCCTGTTTAAGCACCTGGCCCAAGGCTTAGCACATAGTAGGCCTTCAGTAGAAGCTGAGAGGTTGACCAAGAAGATGAGAAGCCTGAGGCCCCATTGCGTGACCACCCAGCAAGGGGCCAACAAAGTCAGCCCTTGAAACTCAGCCTTCAAACACTTACTTCCTTTCCCTAAAAGTTCTGCCCTACACGCCTTTGAAGGGCCCTGGTTCTCTCTTCCCCCTTCCTGTGTCCACCTGATCATCCACACTAAGAATCCTTCATTCAGGTCTGAGAGGTGAGTCCTTCTCGTTTCTCATCTGACAATCCTGAGATCTGCCTCGCCTGTTAGTGCAGCTGTGGCCCATTTGGTTCATTTCTGATTTTTATCTTGCCAAGGGAAAGGGGAATCCTGCCTGTGGGAAGGACTGGCAATATTTTCCCTCTGCGAGGCTCTTTCATGAGGGTAACCAGTTTGGGGCCTCTGGGCACTGGCTCCTTGAAGCCCATGTTCCAGCCATAGAGGATCCTTGCCTTTCTGGAAACATGACTTCTGGAGTTCATCAGACTCCATAGCCAACTACCAAGCGTTGCAAGCAGCATGACCTTGGGACTGACCATCTCTCCTTCCACCCTTGCTTTTTGCCTGGAAAATAGGTACAATAGCACCTATCTTATAGGTTGGTAGAAACTATGCAGCAGAGCTGGGCCTATGTCATATGGAAGGATCAAAAATTATATGTCTTTATAAAGTCTGAATGTTCTCTTCTCATTTGCTTGCATCCTTGTCATACCATTAACTGGATTTCCCAAAATGGCTCATCACCTATGTGGCCCAGAAAATGCAGAGAATTCTCCAACATTCTCTTTACCTTCTTTTTCCTTGCCTAGAATCAGAATGAGAGTGACAGAGGGTCTTATTCTGGGCATATGGGCAGAAAGACCAATGTTCCATTAAGAGGATAAACTTTATCCCTGTAAATTTTTTAAAACTTACAGCATTCAATCGAGATACTCCCCAGCCCTGTCCTGCTGATAGCTAACCTTCTTCTGCTAAAATGTCAGAAGAGAGGAGGGAAAACCTTAACTTTATATAGCTGACCCACTGCCCCCACTCACCACCACCGCCAGCTCAAACAACCAGACCTCATGGAGGAGCTTAAGGCCTGAAAGTTAGCAGGTCTCTATGGCCTGAGTCACCTCCAGACACCTCCACCCCAGAGGTGAGAATTTGGACCCTGTAGGTAGGAGAGCTCTGGCAGGATGTTTAACAACATTTGGTGAAGTATATATTGAAAGCTAGAGAGGCTGTGCCACTAGCAGCTGTCCTTCTGTCTCATATGGCCCTGGGATATACAAAAAAAGCAGGCACTGGACTCTCCATGTTCACAGTGCCTGTGCATTGTACCTTGAACTTGAAGTCCTCCCTAGTGAGATGCTGAGAGCTTGAAGGTGACCATCGTGTGAATAGACATCAAGGTTGCTAAGGCAAGTGGCCTGCATGAGATGACTCTTCATGTCCCACCCCTAGCCTCCTTGGGTTACAGATGGGGAGACTTGAGTAGAGCAAGAAATGTTCTTGAACCAGGTATTTCTCAGGAAGAACCTTCTCCAGCTGGCAGGGTGGAAGATGGACCGGGTATCTTCTGGTGAGATCACCATGCCGAGATGGCTCTTTAAGTCTACACAGTAACGCACACCAAGACCTGCCAGCCGCTGACCTCTTCACCTGCCTCCTTGTGCTCATGCCCTGGTAGCTTCACCTCCAGCAGAACCTCCTAAGAGGTATCCTTTACCTAGGCTTGTCTCCTAAGCACCAGGCCTGCAGGGGATTCCCTGGATGGATTGTGAGCTCATAGGTGACAGGGAACACAACTTGCTTATCTAAGAGGCACCCAACCCAAGGCCTAGCATAGACTAGGGAGGGACTCAATAGATTGATAACTGGAGAAAGGAAAGGAAGAAGGGAGGGAGGGAAGAAGAGAGAAAGGAAAGAAGGGAGAGAAGGGGGAAGGGAAGGACAGAGGGAAGGAGGGAATGAGAGGGGAAGGAGGAAGGGAGGGAGGAAGGGAGGGAGGGAGGGAGGGAGGGAGGGAAGGCAGAGGGAAAGAAAGTGGGAGGAAAGAAGGGAGAGGGAGGAGTGGGAGGGGAAAAGAAGGGAATCAAAAAGAGAGGATAGATCACTAAAACCTTCCACTTGAATGCTTTCCTGTCACCTCTGCTCTAACCCTCATAAACCTCTCCTGATTTCACTACTTCTCTTTAGGTGTACCCAGTCTTGATCCTTAGTTATTTTGCTCACCGAGTCCTATGGATTTTTTCTTCCTTGTCTGTCTCCTGTTTCTCCCGTCATTTGCTTTCTGTTCTCAGTGCTGTCCCTGACATTTAAGCCCTTATCAAAGCTTATCTGCTCTGCTGCAGCCGCTTAGGGGAGTGCATTTCTTCCTTGCTTCTCCCTTCCTGTCTCCTCTGCACATGGCCACAGGGAGAAGTGGTCCACCCAACCCTTTGATCCAGGAACCTCATTCTAGAAATCTGTTCTAAGCAGGTCATTAGAGATGTGCAGACTTTTATTCAGGGGTGACCCTCATAGTGTATCAGAATAGTAAAAATTGGGGAACACCTAAACTTTGGTTGAAAAACAGTAGACCAAATACGGTTTGGTTCACTATCTCATGGAATATTAAACCCTTGAAAAGTTATTTTAAAGCTGTTTGATAGCGTGCAGCAATGTTATTGACATAAGACAAGGTGGAAAGGCAGGGTATAAAGCTGTGTATATACAATGGAGGGCCAACTGTTACAAGGCAACCCTGATATAAAATGGGTTTGCCTGACTGGGTCCTCACCCGTGTGCTCAAAAGGCACTTAAAATAAGCCCTAACTGCAGGCACACACAACAAAGGTTAATGAAGGGCTTTATTTACAAAAGAAGAAATAAAGTAATGAATAACACAAAGAGAAGAGAGGGAGACAAATCTGTAAATGTGATTTACCAGTTTCTCCAAGCTGGAACCCACTAGCATGCTGAGAGCTGGCTCCAAATGAAGAGAGTCCCCAAGGCCCCCATGTCTGGTTTTATATCAAGCCTGTCTGCTTAACTCCACCCTCAGGTTTCAGTGACTTACTCTTTGATGATGACCTTATAGGATTTGTAGGTTTGGGACATTGTTGGTCTGGAGTGGGGATTGGAGTCCATAAACCTATTTGTGTAATCCATTCAGGACTACCTTTCCCCCTAACACAATCTGTGAACAAATATATATGCAGAAAAAAAATAGAAAAGAAGTAAACTGAAATATCAATATGGGTTTTAGGAGGGGTGTGGGCTATTTTTTATAAGTTCTCAATACTTCTCTGTACTGTCTGCATTGTCTTCAGTAAGCATGTATATTTAATCAGAACCCATTGGCTAAATATATATCTTCAAGTTTTTAACCCTTCTCAATACTTTCAGTCAAAGTTGTGCTTTCATTCCAGCTGTATCCCTGCCTATTTTCTCCATGTTGGAGGACTCATAGCTACACCCTACCTCTCAGCCCACACCCTGCTCATGTGTTCCCACCTCCGTGCACATTCTCTTTTAGTCAAACTGATCGCTACAAGGCTTCCAAACCAGCCTTGTGTTTTATGTCCCTGAACTTAACTCTAATGATTCAGAGAAACACACACACGCACAGAGTACAAGCATAATAAGATATTGATAATAATTGGTGAGTGAAGGTGAAGCCTCTGTGTGCTCACAGCACTAATTTTGCAATTCTGCTGTAGTTGGACATTTGATAAGAAGTTGGAAGAAATAAAGAGACAATATAATACAGTGCTTAAAGTGATTTGCTCTGAAATGACCTTCATTTAAATCTTAGTTGCATTGCCTATTAATTGGGCAGTTGTGACCTTAGGCAAATTGCTTTCTTTCTTCATCAGTAAAATGAGGATAATGAAAATCAGAGTGCATTTATTTCCTACAGTTGCTGAGAGGAATAATGAATAAATGTGTGTAAAGGGCTTAAACAATAAAGTAGGCACACCCACGATCATTATGATCTATTAGTATAGTGTTAAATATAGAAATCAAACTCTTAGCCTTAAAGTTATTCATAAATATTGTCTACCTCCTATCCTCTACCTCCTTAAGCTATGCAACATTGGATAACTAAGTAAAGTGCTATGACTTTGAAATCTTTTGCTTATGTGATTCTTTCTGCCGCTAGCCACGGAGCAACTAGAGCGCAGTGCCAGGCCTCTCCCCCCTCCCCACCCCGGAATCCATATCTCAGATCCTGGCACAGTGCTTGGCACAGAGCAGACAGCCAATAAATGCACAAAACTTGAAATTAGGAAAGTAAAGAGCCAAGTTGCGCTTTAAAGAACGTTCTTCTCATCAGATACAAGCCTGTAATTTTGCTGATGCAGTCACGCTATTCCCATGGGCTTCCTGGAGATGAAGCATCACCTTGATACATTAGCTGGATATAGGCATCCTGCAGTTGGCATGGAAATGCAATTTAATTTCCAATTAAGGCTGATTTCTGGGCCAAAAGATTTGCCTGGTTCACACAAGGAGGGTTATTCTGGTCAGACCTATCATTGTCATTGGTGATGTGTTTTCATGGAGTGGACTCTCAAAGAAACTCGTACTTTTACCCTCCGATGATTCAATGAGGCACGAATGTAGTCCCTATGGGCAAGTACTTCTTTTCTCCAGAACTAAGTTTACACAAGTATTGATAGTTTCAAGAAAGTTCAAAGCAAAGCCATGGATGTAGGCTGCCTGTGCAAAAATTTTTAAGGTGGAATACAACTTAAAACAGATGGGAAGAATAGCACTAGAGGGTCCTCAAGGATGCCTCATAAGCAAGAGAAGTGGAGGTTGCTCATGAGCTAAGGGGACCAGAGGAATATCCCTGAGCTCAGAAAAGAATTTGTACCATCAGGAGGAGATACGTTTGCTCAAAGAGAGATTGAATATCTGGGGAGCATCTTTTGTGTTCCAGGAGCATCTTTTTTGCACCATGTGGGATGCTTCCCATTAGTTATTGCATCACATCATCACAAACTTCCTACAAAACCGATGATGTTGCCCTCATCTTCCAACTAAAGAAATGAAGGCTCTGAGAATAAACCACCTAAAGTCATGGACAAGCCAGATTCAAGCTCTCACTTTTCAGGATGTCTCTATCTCCAAAAACAAATAAAAGACATCATTTTGAGTTGTCACAATAAGGTCAAACTAAGCTGAAATTTACCCCCAAAATGTAAGAATAAGTTTAGAAAAGTCTTTAAAACACGTACTGAGAGAGTGAAAATAACTGATGTTGAGACATACTTCAAGTAGAGAGCCAGAGGGAGGTGCAGGTAACCTCCACTTCTGTGTGGGTATGAGCCCAACTTACCCAGGGGACTGAGATCTGAGATGGAGAGGGCTGGTGCAGCGTGGCTAAGAGGCTTTCATGAGGCCAGGCATCCTCAGAATCATCTAGTGGTTCCAAATCAGTGAAGTTCTAGCCTGTGGCTCAGAGAATTTCAACTCCAGGGATTGGAAAGAACCAACAGCTTATAAAACACATTTAAAGAAACATGCACATAAGCTGTTTCTCGGAATGGCACATAAGTGAGATTAAATAGCAAGATATCCCACAATCCAACTTTTATCGTTGATAGTAAATGAAGGCTCTAAAACAATATGTAAATGAGCATGCTCTCAACTCCTGGACAAATTCTAGAGTATATTATTAAACAATGGTTTGAGAACACTTGGAGAAGAAAGCAGATACCCCTGAGATTGAAGGGTGGGTCCCCTGAGAGAGATTTGTGTCAGATTACCTCCTCGCCTGTGCTTCTCTTTGTAGTGACCTGTTTGTGGCCTGCCATGCTTGGGCGCCAGCTGGCGTTGGATCGGCATGGCTGGGTGATCATGGCTTTAAGGCAAGTTGTAGCTGATCACTTGGACCCTGTCGTCATGGCACTGCCCACATCAGAATCTTTGCAGGGGTTTTTGGGAAATGGATGGTTGAGCCTCACACACATCTACTGCCTCTTTAGAATTGAGACTCCAGAGAGCCAGGCAAAGGCCTGAACTTTGTGGGGAGATGGAGGGAGGCATCTGCAGGATCTCAGGACTACTCTTGCACTGCTTGAGGACATTAGTCTTTTTAGACATGGGGCAGAGACTAAGGGGCAGGAAGCCAACAGGTAAAAAAGCAGAGCTTGAAACCAAGATGTCCAGATTTGGATCCCTGTTCTCCTGTGTACTAAGTCTCTGGCCTGGGCCAAGTTAAATCCCTTCCTGTGCCTTAGCCTCCGCTATGATATGGAAACAGTAATAATAATCTAAAAGGGTATTGTTAGGGTTAAATGAGTTTTGCATGAGAAAGCTTAGCTCAAATCCTGGCCAACAGTTGCCCAACAAATGTTAACTGTTACTAAGGATGACAGATTCTGGTACAGGAATAAGTAACTCCCAAAATAGAAGCCAAAATAGGAGAATAACAGTGAGTATGGGAGATTCATTACAGGAGATGCTGATACACAGCGTCACTGAAGAAGGAAGTTGTAGTCAGGGCTCAAGCACCACAGGAGGAAGTGGGGAAGCACCGGCTGATCTTAAAGAACTCAGAAGGTGTTTGTATATGGATCTGAGAAATCACCATGGTGGTGAATGGCAGGGCCTCCAGAATGTACGTGCTAGTTTCATTGGGAGCAAGGGAAGAGACGTGGCTTGAAGCTGCCAAAGCTTAGAAAGTTCCTATTTTTAGTTTATGTTTATCAGGAATAAGGGAGCTTAGTGTGGGTTGATGGAGGTTATGGGAGAGTGAAGCCACCCTTGACTTGGCAGCCAGGAAAGGAGCGAGCCTTGGGACGAATCACCACCCTTGGCCACCGTTCACTTAGGCATCATTTGCATTGCGTCAGTACACATTCCTTCCCAGTTCAGAAGGCTTTACGGAAATTGGCTGATGAGAGCATCCTTTATCTGAGTGAGGAGAGTTCTGGACTTGGAAGAGGAAGCTGAGTTCTGTATTTGAGTTGACATGAAGATCCAGGAAAGCACCTGTAGATGGGAAATGATCTAAAGCAACCCTCCTCTGGAAGAGAGATCCAGGAGACAGGGGATTAGGAAATCTGAAGCTCTCCTCCTGGCCCCCAGTGGGAATCTGATGAAATCTAGGGGAGGACTTTGACTGTCCACAGGGCAAGAGTTGGGGGAACAGGGAGACCCCACCTCTGGGTGCACTAAGGCAGCAGTTTTGAAACTTTATTGTCTCAGGAACTATTTAATATCTTAAACTATGTTGAGGACCCCAGAGAGATTTGGTTTGTATGGGTTATATCTACTAATTACCCTTTCAGAAATTAAAACAGAATGCTTCATTTAAATTACTGATGATTTATTTAAAACTAACAATAACAAATCTCTTTACTAACGTATACCTTATTTTTATTAAAATAATTACAAAAATTTCTTCAAAAACTTATAAAGAAAAGTGGCATTGTTTTTACATTTTTGCTGATCTCTGATGTCAGGCATAATAGAAGACAGCTGGGTTCTCATACCTGCTTCTGTGTTCAGTCTGTTTTGATATCACCTAAGTTCTGAAATTTTTCACAAATGCTGGTAAAAGAAGAGAGTGAAAAAGACAAATAGCTCTTAATATTAGTATGAAAAGTCCCACTTTGAGAACTGCTATACCAGACTGCAGTGAGTTTTCTCTGTGTCTATCTGATCTTGCTTTATCTTTTTCTTTTTCCTGTGGGTGAAAAGGCAGAGACTGGCAAATACCAACCAGTCCTGTTCTGTGCAAACAACATCTCTGCAAATAATCCATATAATTCAAACTTCCACAAGTGCAAGGCTAAATCAAAGGATGTTGAATAGTTATGCACCAGCCCGAACTGCCCGCTAACAGTAGAATAAATGCAGTTTACAGCTCACTCACCCAAGGAGTTTGGAAATGAAGAGAAACTCTGGATAACTTGTTGATTTGGAGGGTTGGAGGGTTGGCATCATTTCCTTAAGTCACAGAAACTAGAATTTCATTAATATTTTATAATGTACTTTTAAAATTTCCATCAGTTAGATTCCTCCATGTGAAGAAGGAGCGTTTGGCAATGGTGGCTGGGGGTGGAGAAGGAGTAGCAAGAAAGAGAAGCCCCTTGAAGGCAGACTCTGAGTCTGAATCATCTTGGCTCCTCCCTATGCCCTTGGCTGTGATCTCCAGGGCAGAGCCTCAGGGGAGCACTTCAGGTATGACTCTTCAGCTGTGAGTCTGTGGCCCATGAGAGAAAAAGCACTAGACAATCATTAGTAAAGTGATTTATTAAGAACTGGTGCAGACTCTTTGCTCCCAGGCAGTCATTATCTCAAAAACATTTTCCCTCTGTGTCCAACTCATCACGCTTAAATGCTCATTACTTTACACTTGTCCTGGGCGTGAAGTTCTGTGAGCAGCAAGCGGGTGTGGGATTTGATAGAAGTAGGCCAGTCTCTGTTGACAGGACAAGGGCATTGGTCTCCAGTAAAGGAAGGGCATTGTTTAAATGCACAGGATTGGGCACTGGGTATCCCCAGGGATTAATTTTTCTAGAGGGATGTGGCCATTTCCTTCTGTTGGACCTGTTTGGCTATTCTGAGTTTCTGTGTATTTTAGCCCTAGATACAATGCAGGAATTGCATGCAAAGGAGACCCTTTAAATGAGATTCATCCTGGGCACTTTTCTACTTCTTTGGATTTTTTAAGTTAAAATTAAATCTTTGGGATAACTAGAGAGTCACAGGATGTAAAAAAGAATAGAGATCCCTGTACCCTTTACCTAGCCTTCCCCAGTGGTAATATCTTACCAGGCTATGGTACAGTATTACACTAACTTCTTGAAAAGACTCAGAGGATTCTTGATTCTTGATACTCTGAGTCCAGAAGGGAAAGCTATGGGGAATGATGTGTTGCCTGTCCTTGGAAGGGATGTCCCCAGATAAGAAACTGGAGGAAATGGGGGTGCATCAAGGCTCCCTGGTTAGAAGTGACAGCTGTCTAGGTGCAGACATCCAAGTGTTCTCCTGTCAGATCCCTGTCCTACAAGAGGACACCACTGGATTCCAGAGAAGCAATGCATGTCCTTTCCTCCATGGGTGGCTGGGTCTGTTAGCCCTTCAGCTGAGTCTACTCCAGCACTGTGGTTGAGAGGCCAAGCTCTGAACCACAAGGTATAGCCTTGATTCCCAGCCCTTGACCTGTTATATGCATGACCTTGGCCAGCGACCTCTTAGAGCCTCACTGTTTTATAATATCTTGGAAATGCAGTTGCTGAAATGTTATATAATAATTCATTTAATACCATTCACCCTGAAAGGGAGAATGGTACTGTTGTATTTTTCCTATTTACAAATGATGAAATTGAGGCACAGAGAGGTTATTTGCCAGTCACCAAGCTGGTGCATGGCACAGAAGGGTATTTGAGCCCAGGTGGACATGTCACATAAGTTCTCAGGCATAACCACTGTGCTGTATTGCTTCTCCTCATCCATGGGGGGTGGGAGGTTCAGTAGAACCTTGCTGAATATTTGCAAGGCACCTTGGTTAGCACAGAGCTTATATTATGAATAAGCACTATAACTCTGGCCAACTTTGTTAATTTAGAAAGGACTAGTTACTATACCGATAAACTTGTTTATCTTCTGGGAGTTTCTGACTACTGATTGCTTATTACTGTTATTAACAATAGCTTTCATCGTGCCAACCTGCTATATGCCAGATTATTATCCAGCCCTCTCTTCTACCAAAAAGAAGACTCTTTTGTACAAATGAAACAACAGGGAATCAGAGAGATGAAGCACAGCATATGTAGAGACAAGATTCACACCCAAGGCTTTAGCTAGAATCATTGTTCCAGATGGATCTTTTGAGACAACAGACTAACTTTGCACCCACCCCAGCACCTGCCCTACCCAGTAGCCAGTTGTCCATTCTGAAGAGCCAGGTGGCAGGGCTCTGCTTGAGCATATATCAGAATTGCCCACTACCATTGTTAACACAGTGTCACCCTCTCTTTTGTCCTTTCACCCCACTCCACTACACCCCACCAACCCATACCCTCTTGAGGTTTCTGGTTGGACAGGGCTGGGCAGGAGTCAGGCAGGGGCCTGAGAATGTGCAGTTTGCATAGTTCTACACTGACTGTTGATGCCACTATATGGGGATCACACTTGGAGAACCATTGCTCTAGGAATACTTCCTGGAGCAGGAACAGAAGAGGTGCCGTTCTCAGGTTAGTGATAGGCCACCCGGCAGGGCCATACCTTTGCTTCACACACCTGCCTTCATTGTAATCATAAATCCCCATCTATGTGGCTGCCTTCCCTTTACAGGGTTCTTAAGATTGTTTTCTCAAAGCCTCTCTGATTGGAAGCCAGTTCCCTCCCCAGCTCATCCCCATCTGCTTGGTGACCAGGGAGTGGGAAGGAACTCACCCTTTTAAATTTTTTTTCAAAATAACGTCTACAGTTGCCTTCTGATTAAAATCAAACACAGTGAAGCCCAACCTCGCTACTATTGAAAATCTAGAAAAGGACCACAAAGCCAAAAAGGAGAAAGGGAAAAACATTCAAATTAGCCACCATCCCATTGTTGTATTTTGATATATTTTTGTATTTTTCCATATCGCTTCTTGTTGCTTTCAATATATTTGTTGGAAGAAAAACGTAAATAGCACCTGGTATTCTGAAGACAAAGGATATTCTAAGCCTGCCCTAAACATGGGAATTGCTATTGTTTGAATTATGGGAGTCAAAGGAGGAACTAAGTTTGCCAAGGACAGCTTCCAGAGCGGGACAAGCAGGCCTCACAGCCAGTCTAGGACATGGGCACAGCGGTGGGAATCATCATCACCTGTGTGTGTGTTGGGGGGGGCGGTGCAGAGAATGGGGGCACAACAGGAGAGGCCTGAGTCAGTTGAATGTGGGCAGGTCATAGAAAGCTGTGATTAGCTGACCTTGAACTCTCTCCTAAGGCCCTAGCCAGCCACTGAGCAGGAGCTAACTTAGCAAAGAGGTTTCTCAAAGCCATCTGTGAATGGCTGGAGGGTGGGACAGCAGGGGGAGTAGACAGGAGCATGAGACGATGAGACAGGGCTACGGTGAGACAGGGGTACAGATGCCAGGATGTGGCCCAGGCAGGGCTGGTGGCACAGATGGGTCTACTTCTGGGCCGCCAGGATGGAGAGGGACTGGTTGATCTTCACCATGGCGATAATGATGAGGCCGCAAGCCAGCAGGAAGGTGGGCAAGAAGAGGGATGAGAAGAGGGCCTGGGACTCGTAGGGGCGCTTGTACAGGACCCTGGTGTCATTCTTCCGTGTGGTCGAGAAGCAGTAGAAAACCTGGAGCTCCTGGAGTTTGGCTCTGACCTTCTCCACGTCGGCCTGGGCTGCCTGGTAGTTGTCCAGGCTGCCTGGGATGTAGGAGCACTGTGGGGGAGAAGCAAGAGCACCCAGAGGTTGGAAACTCCTGTTCCTTAGGGCTTGATTTGGAGTCAAAAGTGCCAGTTTTGGGGGCAGGCGCGTGGGTAGGAGTCAGGACTCTGTCTAAAGCTTGGCAGTGGGGCAGCCCATAGTGCACTTTGTGATCATAGGTGGCCTGGGGCTGGCAGGAGCACCTGGAGCAGAGCCCCAGCTAGAGTCCTGGTACCTCCATTGGGCTCTGGAACCATCCGTGAGTGGCGTATGACCCTCTCTCAACCTCAAAATTGGCTAATCACAGTATCTCTTTCAAAAGCTGTTGGTAAAGAAGGACTTCAAACTTAACAATTTAAGGAGACCCAGGAGGGACCCAGGTCAAGTGGGCTCTGTGTCTGGCTTCAGAGCAGAGGTCTTGTGCTCTAGTGACTCACAGGCTCAAGCCAAGTAACCCCAAGTGAACTGGGGTCAGATGCCTTGGTGCCATGGAAAGTCATCAGGCAGCGGTGGAGCCTGGGAAAATGGAGAGAGCAGATGCATGCACGCTGGGGGTCCCCCATTCACTCGGACTGTAGACACCGTTGATCCAGAAGACCTCCTATAGGCAGGCCTCCGGCATTTCCAGAGAAGCCAGAAAACTAAATTATAATGTGAACATTCAAAATGGTAACATGTGGGTGAAATGTGAGTTGAGGTCCAACCTGTATAAACAAAACCCAGAGATGTTGGCAAGCTGATGTTTGACACGAGGATTCAAAGGAACAAGAGCCTGCACTTAACGAGAATGCATTTGTGCAGGCGGCCCGGGTACACATTTAAGTCTGATACTGATCATTGTTATTACGAACCTTCTGGTCTGAGCAGATGAGGTCCAGCTGGCAAGCTCTGGAGAGAAGGCACAAGTAGAGACCCTGTTTTGCCTCTGGTTTGGGAGGTGCTCTACAAGCATGATCCCCACCCTCCTTCCTGGAGGATTGGCCATGGCACATGTTTCTTTTTCTCTTTAAGATTTATTTTTATTTAACGGGCCTCCCTGGTGGCGCAGTGGGTTGAGCAACACACTGTGAAGCAAACCGCAGCCACTGCAGCACGAGTTCGATCCCTGCTGCCGGCCAGGGAGGGGACCCACATGGCGCGGCAGACCTCTCCTGCTGTGCCCGCTGCTCCCCTCAGCAGTGTACTTCGTTGATCTGCCTGTTCTGCTCCCCGTTCTCTGTGGTGAATCCTCTCACCCCCCCCAACACCTCTGGCCTGTACCCCAGTGCTTGTGTGCATAAATAAATAAATCTTTAAAAAAAAAAAGATTTATTTTTATTTATTCATGCATTTTATTATTCATACAAGAACTGGGGTATAGGCCAGAGATGGTTGGTGGGTGGTGGTGAGAGGATTCACCAGAGACAGAGTGGGAAGCAGAACAGGTATTGCTATTAAAATACTGCTGAGGGGAGCAGCGGGTGAGACAGGAGAGGTCTCCTGTGCCATGTGGGTCAGCTCCCTGGCCAGGGATTGGACTCATGCAGCATGGCTTGTGATAGCTTGATAGTGCTGAGACTTAACCTCTGTGCCACCAGGGAGGCCCCTATAGCACAATTTTCTACTCTGAGGGTAGGCCCCAGCAGGAGGTTCCTTCATGCAGGAAAGTTTGAAGACCAGTGCTCTAATGGTATATGTCCAAACTTAATATGTGTAAAAGTGTTGAGCCAGCTTCTCCCCATATTCTGGTTTTTCCCTGGATTTAAATGAGGCCCCAAAGCTCCCTGACCTAACAGCACTCACTGCAACAGAGGAAGAAAGCATTGTAATTCTGATAGGATAGGAGGTAAGGGAGCTGCCTCCAGAAGCAGCAGAGTCTGGGGGAGAAACTGGCCCTTGAGGAATCTGGCATTCAGACTGTTGGGCACCACAGGGTCTCAGGTGGATTCAGAGGACCTCACCCAAGTCTCCCCAAAGCCTTGATGCTGACTGTAGGTAACCTAGCTCATTGAGCAAAACTGTGGCGATAAAACCAGACAGACCCAGGTTCGACTACCAGTTTGGAGTTGTGTGACTTTGACAGGTGCCACAGGCTTGAGTCTTGTAAAATGTGTGTATGAGGTGCCTGTCCAGTGGAACTGTCGGGATTAGATGAGTCGGTGGTGTAAAGCACTTAGAATAGAGCCCAGCACGTGGAAAGTACTCGATAAATGAATGATGTTAGTGATGATGATTATGCTATAACTTTTAACTATGAAATTACAACCAGCAGTGGCTTCTTTCCTCCTTAAAGAGGGGTCTATGGGAAAACTTTGATACGAAGGCTTAGCCAACTTATGGTTACTCCAGATCCTTTATGCCAGGTGAGACACTGCACAGGACTTAACTCTGCAGGACCAACCCCCAGAAGCCCAGGGCCTGTTGTGTCCTCTCCTGCCTGGCCTGGGTTCAGCTAACCTTGCTGAGTTGTTTGAAGGATCTGAAATGACCCAGCCACTCCCCTAGGCCCCTCGGTGTGACTTTCCTCAGAATGGACCATAGAAAGGGGCTTAGGAGGCCCTCAGGCCGAGGCTCAGGGGAGAACCTCAGAGCAGTCTAACAGCCCCCTCTCTCTGGGTGGGGTGGGGAGAGCCAACCTGGCCAGGGCAACCCCTTCTGGCCTGGACCACTGGCTCTTGCACCTCAGAGCTGATCAAAGGTGGAGGGGGCAGCTGAACCACCAACCCAGCTGCTTGGCAGAGACACCTCCAGTATCCTACCAGGAGGTATTAGCACTGCCTGGGAGCTGTAGGAGGGAAGAGAGAAGAGCCCGTGGCTGCCATCACCCTCCTTCCAGGCCAGATGGGCGTGTCTCATGTGCAACTGACAGCTCATTCAGGGGACGCTCTGGCCTCTCCCTCCTCGAGGCTGCCAGCCTGTTCCCAGCATCCTTTCCCTCCACTCCCAGCAGCAGTGATCACTTCTAACTGTCTTCAAGAATCTGCTTCTTGCTCCTTGGGAAAAATCAGAATGTCTCAGTCCTAAGTAGGCACTGACTCAGGTGGGTCTGAATGCTCCATCACATGGAGCTGAGCCATACTAGTGATAACGGGACAGCATGACCACCTTGACTCCCCAGACCCCCTTCTTCACCATCCATCTCACTGTCTCCCCCGCCCCACCTCAGGCACCTGCCCCTTCCCATCCTATGGGCTTTCAAACTCTGACAGTTTGGCGGCCATCCTCAATGCAGGCCCAACCTCTGTCCGGAGCACTTCACCTCCCTACCCACTAACTTAGCCCCCAACTCCCCTGCACCACTCTGGTCACGTCCCTAGGACTCCAGAGTCTTTAAAAACTCCCATTTTCTCACAGCAGTTCTCTGAGCCTAAGCAGCACCTAGAAAGCTCCCAGGTGATGCTAATTAATATTCCCACCTAGGCCCATCCTGTGTTTCCATCTGTGCCCATAAATTCTGCTCCTGTTCGTCTGGTGTGGGACTCTGGTTTTAAGACCCTGGGTGGATCTAATGCACAGCCAGAGTTGAGGAGACTGCTTGCTTGATCTTGTTTTAATTCCATAGTTTAATAGTACTTGGCAGAGATTCCAGGCTCACAGCTCAAACACCACCAGAATATCATTAGTATTTCCCTTCTTTATGGTTTTCTTGAATCTAATCCCTGGGAATCAGTAAGACCTTCCCCTAGAAAGTGGTGGAGTCTATTCGGAGCCGCTTATGTTTCCATTGCCTGTTAAAAACAGCACGATGAGCATTATTTGGAGTAAATTTGTTCCGGGTAAAGTTCTGGCCTTCTGACGTGAATGCAAAAGGAACTGTGTCGTGCACGACCCTAGGCCGATGCAACACCAGTCCTGTGGACTCAGAGTCTCTGAGCCACACTTGAGTGCTTTGGCATTAGCTCCTAAAATATCCCTGCATGTGGGCACATTCACTCACTCATTCATTCTGTTGTCATTGAGCACTTCCTGTGGTAGTGTTACAGGACTCAAAATGGGAGACCTCAGATGTGAGATAATACCTAGTTGGGAAGCATCTGTGTCAGAGAGAGAACAGGAAATTATGGGGATGAAAGGAGAGAGTGCGGGCCTCCCTGGTGGCGCAGTGGGTTAAGCAACACACCATGAAGCAAACAGCAGCCACCGCAGCACGAGTTCGATCCCTGCTGCCGGCCAGGGAGGGGACCCACATGGTGCGGCAGACCTCTCCTGCTGTGCCCGCTGCTGCTCTCAGCAGTGTGCTTCTGTTGATCTGCCTGTTCTGTTCCCCGCTGTCTGTGGTGAATACTCTCCCCCCCACATACCTCTGGCCTGTACCCCAGTGCTTGTATGCATAAATAAATAAATATTTAAAAAAAAAAAAGGAAAGGAGAGAGTGCCATTTTCCAGCTGCCAGTGAGAACTGGGTCTCATAGTGAGTAAATGAGTGAGTGACTATGAAACAACCTGTATTTCCTTTAGGAAGGGCTGCAGTGGTGGGTTTGGGGAAAGACGTTTAGAAGGCAGCGATGGGAAAGTCTCCCAGCATTTGCCTCCAAAGGTCATGCCAGCCCTGGGCCCCTGATTTCTTGGGAGCGTGATGGGGCGGGGAGTGGTCACAGGGTTCCTCTCCATGTGGGCAACAGTGGGCCTGGATGTGGTTTGCAGGATGAAGTGATAGCACTTACATCTGCCTGATACTGAGCTCGGCACATTAGCCACTGTCTGTGACTTCATCCAGCGCTTCAGTGAAGGTGAAAATGTAAGCTTGGATGGGCTAAGTCGCCTGTCCCAGCCAGTTACATAGTGACAGAACTGTGATTTGCAGCCAGGTCTGCCTGATTCGAACACAGAAGAGTTAGACCCAGCTTGACCTCATACCAGCTGTGGCGCCTGGTCACCGGCTTCATCTTTCTTAGCCTCTGCTCTGAGGCGTGGTCACAGGGTGCCCGTGAGGGGACAGTAAGGGGACAGCTGGCAGTAAGGGGAGGTGGCCCCAGACGCCCGGTAGTACCTGCTGGTTCCGGTCCCAAGTGTCCTCCGTGTAGTACAGCATGGCCTGCTGCTCCATGGCCTTCACGGTGACCCATAGGCATGGATATTGGGGCACCTTCTTGCCCTCCAACTCCTCTTGGTTCCTGACGTTGGTCTCAAGCAATTGGCACGTGACATTCTGTGTCCATACGCTGGGAAGACCACATATACACATACAACTGAGAACCTGGGTGACACGGAGGACCCCATCCAGAGCTGACACCCTCATCCTGCCATAAGCATCCAGCACTAAAGGAACATGACCCCAGAGTCCTGGTCCAAGGGGAGGAACACAGAATCAATGCAAGAGCAGGTTGGCCTCATAAATGCATTGATGGTTCTCAACCCAAACCGTTCACCCCAAAATCTTGTTTTTTTTTTTAAAGAGATTCACATGTTCAAGTCATGCCCTCAGGCCAAGTGAATCAGAATTTCTCAGTGATTGGGGTTCAGACCCTAGCAAGAGTTTAAAGCTCTCCGCTGTGAGCCAGCTGGTCAGCCAGGTTCAAGACCTCTCCATTCCCCACATCATCTTCATCTTGCAGAGCGAAAGAGGAGCTCTGACAGACCAAGTGACTTTTCCAAGACCACACAGGATCAGAAGCCAGATTTTGAGACGGGTTCCAAATTTGTGCTTTTTTACCTAAAATGAGTAGTCCAGGAGGGAGGGAAGATGGTGGGGATGTTGCTTCACCGGGAGAGGCTGTGCTGGAGGCACATAGAGCCTCCCTGAGTGGTGACTTGTTCCAGTAAGATTCCAGCCTGGAATCACTCCAGTGCTGTAAAAAGTGAGGAAGGAGCAGGCCCAGGAGAGGCTAACAGCCTCATCAACACATAAAGAAGCAATTGTGACTCATCTCATCTCCCATTTATCAGACAGGGACACTGCCAGACAGAGGGGCCTGTCAGCGGCTAGAAGAGACCCAGCAGCAGGGGTCTGAGACTTATCCGAGGAATAGGCTGAGAGAACTGTGTGTTTATTCCAAGCAGAACACAGATCAGTCAGGAACTTCACAGCTGTCCTTCAAAAGCTCAAGTCGTTGATATGTCAGGGAGCAAGGGCATGGGATGTTCCCTGAGATTCCAGAGCAGCACTCTGTGTAGCAGATTTTGGCTCCATGGCAACACTTTCTACTTGTCAGTGAAGCCTGAAAAGGAAATGGTGTACTAGTAGGTAGGTCATGCGCTCCCGTCGTCGCATGAATATTCAGCAGGAGGCTGGATGTCCACTTGACCAGCAGGTTTCAGAGGCGCTATGGAGCTGTGCAGATGAGCTATGGAAGTCTGTGATTCCTCCTGGCATCAAGTTCACACTGGAGTATCTGCTCTGATCCTTTGCTATCCCTTATGAGAAGGGTCTACTGAGTCTGTTATCCCCAAATCCCTGACTCCAGGGCAAGCAGGACCCAGTTCAACTTAGTCTCCTTTGCACTTAAACCCTTGACCCTAAAAATGAGGATTGTACAGACCTTCCTGATTAGTGGGAGGGTTTGGGGAGGCATAGGAAGAAGGCTGGACTCTTCACAGAACCCACATACTTGGAGAGAGGCGGGAGGAGTGGGGCAGGACAGGAGGGTGCAGTACCTTTTCTGGTAGAGGGGCAGAATGGTGGTGCCCAGGATGTAGTAGGAGATGACAGCACACAGCACCATGACCACACCCAGGCACAGCGCGCGAGTCTCTCCCCGCTTCTGGGCCATCACCAGCTTCTTCCCCATGTCCACTGGAAGCAGAAGTCATTTCTAGGACCGCAGAGGCAAAGAGATAGGAGATCAGCACAAGTGACAGGTAATAAACAGAAAGGAAGACATGTGAGCAGGAAGGGTGCTCAAATAGTATCACCCCTATTTTTATACATGGAGTGTTGCAACTTCACGGAACTCTTTTGATCTCATGGAAGCCTCCCAGCAGCTCCCAGAAGCAGGTATTATCATCCCTATCCTATAGAGAGAGACCTTGTGACACAGAGGTTAGGTGACTTGCTCAAGGTCACACAGCATGTGCCAGGCTTAGTAATAGGCCACAGGTACCTGTGGTTTCAGCTCTGAGGCCTGTAAATGTTATTTACTATCACAAAGACTTTAAGGATCTTGAAATGTGGAGATGCTCCTGGATTACCCTACATGTAGAGCCTGAATGTGATCACAGGGTTCTTGTAAGAAAGAGGCAAAGGGAGACTAGGTGTAGAAGAGGAGGGGGAGGGGTGTGACCTAGAGGCAGAGATGGCATCCTCCAGGAGCAGAGGAGGCAAGAGACCATCTGCGCTCCCCACAGCCTCCCAGGGAGCCAGCCCTGCTGATCTTTGCTCCACCCTGACAATCCTGGCTGACTGGGGACTTCGGGCCTCCAGACTAGACTAGAGCTATTTGGAGCCACTGTGTGACAGCAGCAGCAACAGGAAACTAACATTGCGAGATGCACAAATACAGTGAGCTAGCTATACATAGGGGGAACATCCACTCACTCTGCTTGGACACTTAGCTGAGAAAAACTTGGAGCATTACACAGGTCAGCTGAAGTAGATCCTGGGCCGGGCTGGTGGGGCGAGGGCTTGCCGAGGCCCCCTAGGCCACTGCCCCTTTAAGCAAGGAAGAAGGCATTATGGTGGCCTCAGCAACCACATTCGTATTTCTGGACTCTAGTCAAAAATAATCTAATCCAGGAGCAAGGGGGAAGTAGCTGGCATCTTTTCTCTTTTCCCCCTTCTGCCCTCACCCCTGTGCACACTGAGTCATGCTCTCCCCGCCCTGTTCCCTTCTTCTTCTCCTTTCTCTTCCCCCTCCCTCCACGAGCCCATGGAAAGTCCTGCAGGGGTGTGACTCTTGCCAGCTGTGTGCCCTCTGGAGTCCCAGAGCCTGTCTGGCTTCAGTGCCTGGTGAATGTTTCCCATCTGTTCTGCAAGTTGCCCCATTGCCTTCCAGTAAATTCTTTGCTGCTGATTGTGGTTGGTTGGTTTAAGGTAACAACAACCTGTTGTTGTTTCTACCAAAGACATCAAGGTCTTAGGATTTTCTTCCTAATCCTGTTTTAAGGTATATTTTAGCCAGCTATCAAAAAAGACTTTAGTTTCCCTCTCAGGTCCCTAAAGTAACCAACATGTTCTTTTTTTTTTTTTTAAGATATATTTATTTATGCATACAAGTGCTGGGGTACAGGCCAGAGATGTGAGAGTGGTGAGAGAATCCACCAGACAGAGCAGGATGCAGAACAGGCAGATGGGCTGAAATACACTGCAGAGGGGAGCAGCGGGCGAGGCAGGAGAGGTCTGCTATGCCATGTGGGGCCCCTCCCTGGCCGGCAGCAGGGATCGAACTCGTGCTGCAGTGGCTGCGGTTTGCTTCATAGTGCATTGCTTAACCCACTGCGCCACCAGGGAGGGCCCCATGTTCTTTTTCTAAATTAATGAATGATCAGGAATTACTTGGCCAAAAGAAGTTTAGCAAAGTGGTGCCTTTTCTACTTAGGCTTCTAAGTAGAAGCCTAAAGAAGCCTCTCCTGAAATTGGTCACTTCAAGTGCCTGTTCAGAGAGCCTGACCCCTGCTCTGCTTTCCATCCATTGTCCTAAGGAGGTGATTCTGGGGGGCCAGTCACCACTGTCACAACCTGTCATGCCCTCCAAGATGATTGACAGGGAGTACATCCAGTGACAACTGTTCCCTCCTTGTTTGGGGTACTGAAAAGTGGGGTTCCCCTACATTTCAACATAGACATTACAACATCATGAAGAACCAAAATTTTCCCTTGATAGAGAAACACGTTCTGTCCAAGTCCTTCCCACCCTATTCCTTCTGTCTTGTGAATTTGTGAGAATGGGGTGGCCATATCATGGGCCACCTGGTTCCAGTTTAACAAGCCCACCCACCTTTTCACAGGTAAAGGGACGTGACACCCAGATGGGAAAAAACACCCTGATAGATTTCCTCTGCAGAGCTGCCCAGGGCCCATGGCATCTGTCTTGCCCCAGAGGTATGGACCGCAAATCTTTGGGGCCAGCGTGCCTTGAGAACCTAGACTGAGTACCCACAGCAGAGCAATCTTTCCTGGAAGCGTTTGGGAGCTTCCAGGCGAGTCCCTACCTTCCAAGCTAATCTGCCTCCACACTCCACCCTCTCAACCCAGGCACACTTGAGGCTGAGAAGGCAGGGCCTGGTGTCAGCAGGTCTGGGGACGCAGGAGGAAACAGTGGCTGCAGCTTATTTAGATCCCACCTGTCTGTGGTGCGGTGGTTACATTATTGTCTGTACCTAGGGAGTGGATTTGGAGGACGTGATAAACCATCCCAAGACCATGCTAGGGGTTCTATTTGAATTAATGATGTGGGGGAGAATTTGGCCTTCAACATCCAAATGAGAGCTTTCAGAGGAGGAAGGAGGGGGAACTGGTGCTATGCCCCGGGTCTGAACAGGAAAAATGGGTTGTGATTAGAGTGAGAGGGATTCAAGTTAGACTCCAGGCAGAACTTCCAACTTTTAAGAGTTGTTAAATATCTTGGCTTTGCCTCCCAAATAAACCCACACCTGTATCAATGTTTAAACTGTAATAAAGGAGAAGGGCCTTTCTGGTAGCATAGGGGTTAATTCTGAGCGCTATCATGCTTTCACTGCTGTGGCCTGAGTTCAGTCCCTGGCCAGGGATGTAACCTACATATGGCATGGCAGATTCTCCTGTCTCACCCTCTACTCCCCTCAGCAGTGCATTTTCAGTAGATCTGCTTATTCTGCTCCCTCTTCTTTCGTGAATCCTCTGACCCCTTACCAGCTCTGGCCTACATACCAGTTCTTCTACACAAAAATAAATAAATAACATCTTCAAAAAATACAATAAAGGAGAAAAAATATACACTGGCACAAGGAAAACCTCTTTAATAAGTGATTCTGGGAAAACTGGACAGCTGCATGCAAAGGAGTGAAACTAGACCACTGTCTCACACCGTACACAAAAATCGACTCAAAATGGATAAAAGACTTGGGTGTAAGACCTGAAATCATAAAACACATAGAGGATAAAATACACAGTATGCTTTTACAACAAAGGATTCAGAGGTGTTTTGTAGATTTGTATCCAGCAGCAAGGAAAACAAAAAGGAATGTAAACAATTGGGACTACATAAAACAATTGGAAACTTCTGCACAGCAAAAGAAAACATAACTAAAATGAAATCTTCTCCTGAGGGGAGAAAATATTTGCACATCATACCTCTTACAAAGGACTGATTATCTGTGACTGTGAAACAAGAATAATAGTGCCTGCTTCAGGTAGTTCTGATAAAGATCAAATGATGTATCAAATATTTATATTTATCCCTGTGCAAGTCCTATAAGGAGCTGATACAACTCAACAAAAAGAAAACAAATAACTCAGTCAAAAAAATGGACAAAAGAATTAAACGTACACTTCTCTAAGAAGACATATGGATGGCTACAAAGCACATGAAAAGAATGTTCATTATCTCTTCTCATCAGGGAAATGCAGATCAAAATCACAATGAGACACCACCTCACACCCGTGAGAATGGCCCATATCAACAAGACCAGAAACAATAAGTACTGACTAGGACGTGGAGGAAAAGGAACTTTCTTACACTGTTGATGAGAATGTAGACTGGTGGAAAGGAAAGCTGCGTGGTTTCTCAGAAGATTAAAAATGGATCTACCATGTGATTCAGCAATTCTATTCTTCAGTATCTTCCCAAATAATACAAAAACAATAATTTGAAGGGAAACTTGCAATCCCATGTTTATTGCAGCACTATTTACAATAGCCAACCTCTGAAAACAACCTAAGTACCCCAAAACAGATGTGTGGATCAAAAATATGTGGTATATGCACGATGGAATGATATTCAATCATCAGAAAAGATAAACTCATGCTATTTGTGGCAACATGGGTGGAACTGGAAGGGACTATGCTAAGTGAATAATCCCAGAGAAAGAAAAATACCAGATGGTGTCACTTATATGTGTAATACAGAGAAACCAGGGTCTCCCTGGTGGTTTAGGGTTTAAGTCTCAGTGCTATCATGCTGTCTCCACTGTGGCCTGAGTTTGATCCCTGGCCAGGGAGCTGACCCACATGGCATAGCAGACCTCTCCTCTCCTGCTGCTCCCCTCAGCAGTGTATTCCAGTAAATATGCCTGTTCTGCTCCCTACTCTGTTTCTGGTGAATCTTCTTACCCCTCTGCAGCTCTGGCCTAGACCCCAGTACTTGTATGCATAAATAAATACTATTTTTTTTAAAAGAATAAAAAGCCTCCATCTGCATCCTTGGCCAGGTGGGGCACCGAACTCACCTATAGAGAAAAGCCTGAGTTGCATGAGAGTGGACCTTGACTCCATTCAAGGTCCCAGGAGAACTCAAAGTGACCTCGAATAGGCTGTCAGCAAAGCTTCCATCCCAGCAGCTGGTACAGCGCTGGGGCCAGCTGGAAACATCCATGGGTACAGGATTTTATTATTTTTTAATAATAAATACATTTTTATTATTTATGCATACAAAAGCTGGGGTGTACAGGCAAGAGGCATGGTGGGTGAGAGGATTCACAGAGAAACAGAGTAGGGAGAGAACAGGCATATTTACTGGAATACACTGCTGAGGGGAGCAGCAGGTGAGGAGAGGTCTGCTGTGCCTTGTGGATCAGCTCCCTGGCCAAGGATCCAACTCAGGCCACAGTGGAGTTAGCATGATAGCACTGAGACTTAAACCCTACACCACCAGGGATGCCCTTGTCTACACCCCAGTTCTTCTATGCAAAAATAAACAAAATCTTAAAGAGAGAGAGAGAGAGAAAAGGGTTAGATAAAACCAAACTAAAAACACCAACCCTTGAAATTGTTACAGGGCAACCCTAATATAAAGTGGGTTTGCCTGATTGGGTCCTCACCCGTGCGCTCGAACGGCACTTCTAGTGTCCCAACTGCAGGCACACACAGCAAAGGTTAATAAAGGGTTTTATTTACAAGGGAAGGGAAAATACTACAGAACTGAAGTTACCAGAGTGGGAAGACGGCCAGGAACAAAGTGGAAAATGAGCACAAGGGACTATGGTGGTGGATTGTGGATACTTGGGTGTTTGGGGGTGCTATGGAAACAACACCCGAAGGGCAGCATCCTGTATTTCTAAAATGCAAACAATGTAGGGTTTAAAAAATAAAATAAAAAAGAGGCCTTCCTGGTGGCTCAGGGAGTTGAGCACCACAATGTGAAGCATCTGCAGCACAGTGGCTCGGGTTTGATCCCCGGCCAGGGAGGGGACCCACAGGGCACAGCAGACCTCTCCTGCCTCGCCCGCTGCTCCCTCAGCAGTGCATGTCAGTTGATCTGCCTGTTCTGCTCCCCACTCTGTCTCTGTGAGTCCTCTCACCTACTGCGCCTCTGGCCTTTACCCCAGCTCTTATATGCATAAATAAATAAATTTTTAAATAATAAAATTAAAAAATATTAAAAATAAAAACAAGTTTTAGCTTTGCCACTTAGTACCCAAGCAACCGTGAGAGTAGACCAGTAGTGTTAGTTTAGAGAGTTCTGATAAAGATCAAATGATATATCAAATCTTTGTATTTATCACAGTGCCTGTTCCAATGCAAACCATCAATAAATATTAGCAATAAATATTAACAAAGGAAGACCTGAAAATTTGGGGTAGAAGTCTCCAGTCCTCTTGCTGAGCCATTTAAAAAATTGTATTTATTTATGCATACAAGAACTGGGGTACAGGCCAGAGGTGGGGGTGGGGTGAGAGGATTCACCAGAGACAGTGGGGAGCAGAACAGGCAGATCCACTGAAATACAGTGCTGAGGGGAGCAGCGGGTGAGACAGGAGAGGTCTGTTGCACTCTATGGGTCTTCTCCCTGGCCAGGGATGGAACTCCTGCATAGTGCTGAGACTTAACCCCTTGCACCACCAGGGAGGCCCTGAGCCAATTTTTATCTCACCCTCTCCTGGGGGACAAGTGCAAGGGCAGTTCTGCTGTCCAGGCTGCTGCCCTCTCACTGCTCTGGCAGCTGGAACCTGAAGGCCAGAGCAGAGCTACTAGAGTGACTAACCACAGAGCCCAGCTGCACACCCCCCTCCCCAACTGTCCACCAGGCCATCAGTCCAGCAGTATTAATCTCCACTGACAGGCATGTCAGTCTCTCTGGAGCCCCGAATCTTGATGGCCAGCCCCTTGAGGAAGAGAGTGCCCACTCCTGCCTCCCTCCCTGGAATCTCTCCTCTGTCCCCCATCTTTGGAGAAACCACTCCCCAGGAACTCTGGTCATAGTACTCACAGTCTCCCCGGTGCCTTGGAGTCTTGGACAGGCGGACACTTTCTTTCTGCCTGGTCCCAGCCCCCACCCCGAGAGAGGTGCCTGAGCTGCAAGCAGGAAGTCCGGGCTCCCAGCCTGTCTCCTGAGAACCGGCCTTTGGTCTCCATCTGGGGCGAACCTCTATGCCCAAACATGGTCACATCTGAGCGCACAGCCCAGATGCCTTGTTGGGAGAGCAGGTACCCAGGCTGAAGGAGGGAGGGCAGCTGCCCCTCAGGCTCTGCACCTGCATTCCTACAATCTCCTGGGAAACAGACTTCAAACAACAGACAACAAAACTGAGAAGCTGGGAAAGACCAGGAAACTAGGTCCTGATCTATTTGGAAATGTTTCTTTTTCACTCAGTCTCGCCAGGCTGGCAGGGAAGCCAGGAATGGGAAATGACTCCTCTTTTGTTGACCTGGGGGAGGGAGTGAAGTTGATGCTGGAGCAGTGGGGCTGTGAGACCACCGGAGGGCTGGCACGCACCCAAACTCCCTGGAGTGGCTCTTGCAGTTTCATGCTGTGTGGCCCTGGGCAGGTCACCACACCTCTCTGAGACTCAGTTCTCTCATCTGTGCTCTTGGAATTTAAAATTTTACTTTGTTCAAAGTGGTGCTGACGGTGAGAGAGGCTGAGGATTTGGAGCAGGAGGAAAGAACTCACCTTTTAAAAACCAAGCAAACAGAAGATGGGAGCAGTGGCAGCCACACATCTGCTTCCAGCCACCAGGTCCAGATGCTCCCCGGAGAGGGACAAAGTGTGGCTTGGGCTCGTGGAGCTTTGTTCCTATCAAGAAGACAAGTGAGCATCGGCATTTGTAGGAAAAGACGTGCTTCTGGCTTTTCCTCTGTTCCCTTCTCTGTAAAGGGGTTGTTTTAAGGATTAAAACTCAGCCACAGAAACAGAACATATATTTGCATAGCTCCTAAATATCAGGCCTCATGCTTTGTGGTCTGTTGTCTCTATCCCTCACTTTACCCAATGGTCACAGGAAGAAACTGAAAGTGGGCTGGGACGCCATGACTGTGCTTTCTGGG
Organism: Galemys pyrenaicus; assembly: GCA_019455555.1. NCBI lineage: Eukaryota > Metazoa > Chordata > Mammalia > Eulipotyphla > Talpidae > Galemys > Galemys pyrenaicus. The sequence continues at coordinate 4,059,049 of JAGFMF010011606.1, read as the reverse complement.
CAGGAGCCAGCTTCCAAGACGGACTCAGATGGCAATGCTGAGAGTCTCTAAGAGCCCGGAGCTGGTCGAAGACCTGAGAGCTCATTTCCATCATATAGTCACTTACTACCTGAGGTTGGGAGGTCACCTTATGTGCCCCAGGCCCCAGGTCAGTGGGCACAGCCTGGTGCCTCCTTAATAAGTGCCACCTCCTCCTTCAATCCTGCCTCCGGCTCTGTGAGCAGCCAGCCCAACGGGCCATGAAATGAGAGCGCTGCTGCGGCCTCCTCGAGACATGCTCCAGCAGTTAGTCCCCTTCCCTTTCCCCTCTCCTAATTGAATCATATTAACGGGAAAGTAAATCGCTTGTGTAATAACGCACAGCATAGTAAAGGGGATTCTCTTAAAGGCTGGCCTTAGACCTTGCAAGCAGATCAACAATGAGGACACAAGCCTGGAATGAATCCCCTGAGGAGTGATTTTGTAGCAGGGTCCTTGATCGATGCAGGAGCGAGAGGGTCCTCCTGGGTCCCATGCACTAATGCAAAGAATGCCCGCCCTTCCTCCTCTCCCGGGGAGAGATCCATAGTGCAAATACAGCCATTTTTAAGTATGAACACAGGGCTCCTTGGCCATAACAGACTTTATGAGTTATTAAGGGTGACCCACCGGGGTTTTATAAGCAAACTTTAGCATTCTTCCCAAGGTACTTTTCCTCTTGCAAGGTGGGGATGGTTAGGGAAAGGGGATGCAAGTCTTCTGCTGCTCCAAAGTCAGCCTACCCCTGCAAAATGCTTTGATAAGTGCTGCTCCTGAGAGAGAGTATGTGGATGGAACCCCAGTGTCTTTCTGATTGTAGGGGTAGGTGTGACAGATGTCTATAGGTGGAGGGTGAGGAAATAATGTTGCTACAATAAAGGTTGGTGCTTTGCATTAGCATGGCTGTTTGCAGTCACAAATTACCTTCCCTGACTTCATCCTTCCAACAATTCCCATAAGATAAACATTGCAGACTCATAAGAATCTATCCATGTGTTACTCCCATTTTATTGCAGGAATAACTAACAATTAGAGAGGTTACATTAATTGCCCAAGGTAAATTACTTTGCTTCTCTGAGCCTCAGTTTGTCCATCTCTAGAATGGAGATAATCTAGACCCTCGGTGGTTTGTGTAAGAAGAGCTCTTTCAGCTAACTGACATATAGTGTGCAGATGGCACTTTCTGAAGATGCCCAAATCCCTGTGAATCCTCTCCTATGTTTACTTCTTTCAGTGTAGCACAACTGCTTCCATCAAGAGGGAGTTTCTGTGTCCTCTGTCTTCTACCTGGGCAGAGCTTTGCAATTGCCTCACCCAAAGAAGGTAGTATAAATGACACTGTGTAACACTGTTATAGAGTGGGACAGCTTTCACTGGGCACTCTCTCTCGGGGCACTGCCCATGAAGCCTGCAATCATGTTGTGAAGGAGCCAAGAGGTCACATGTAGGTGTTCCAGGTGACAGCCCCAGTTTGGTCCTCAGCCACCAACCGACATCACCCATCAGACATGTGAACAGAGGAACCCCCCTTCACGCCCACCCCACCTTCAACCTCCCTCACATGCCACGGAACACAGACCAACCCCACTTCCTCTCCTCAATTCCCCTCTGAATTCGCCATCCACAAAATTCATGAACACTGGTCGTTTCATGCTACTACATTTGGAGGGAATTTGGAGGGAATTTGTCATGCAGTTATAGTAACTGGAGCATATTATAACTCATTTAAATAAGTCATTGTTGCCAGTGATGCTGCAAGTATTGAGTCAATGGGAATGAAAAAGTCTGAGATCACTATATGGAGTGTTATGGGAGAGCTTTAGATATATTTTATTTACTCTTAAATGAGTTTGTCCACTGCTGCATAAGTGGAATAGAAGGGCAGTGACATAGGAAGGCATTTTCATTTATTGAACATCTACTAAGCACCAAAGCATGGGACATGCACACGTACCCACAGGACATGCACATGCATGTGTAGAATACATGTGCATAAGCACAAGTATGTGTGTGAAAATGTGTGCACACATGCACGATCTTGGTGCACATGATTGCACATGCACATGTAAGCAGGTAGAGGTGTACATCTGCATACTTGTATGTAATAATGGTATATACACTTATATGAACACATACATATTGTGTTGCTTGATGCATGGGTGCACACGTGTGTGTGCTGCACATGTGTATATATATATACACCCATACTCATTCCTGTCAACACTTCACAAGAGGACTTATTATTTCTGTGATTCACCCCAGATCCCTCCATTGACACATGATGTGATGGAGCCCGGATGTGAGCTGAGCTTGCCACCACCGCTATCCCTCCAAGACTCTCCTAGGGCAACTTTCAAGAGAACCAGCCTTTCGTTATGATATCTGGATCCATGGCTTTACAAATCCCTCACCTCTGTTTATAGTTCTTTCTGGATTGTGCATCCACTTATTTATTTAAACCCTGTGAATCAATAGCTATTCTCTGCTGCCACTTGGGATAAAAAGTCCCATAAATCAAATTGCCAACTGTGCCCTGGGTTCCTGCTTAGGGTGCGTCACTAGATGTGGCTGTGAGCTGCCCTCACGGGTGCTGAAACTATCAGTTCTCAGACTTTTGAGGACCTATTGTGCAGAGGCTTTGATGTCCTGCACTGGACCAGACATGGAGTTTTCTCCGTGAGAAAGGGGTGATGGATGGTTAAAGCTGCAAGGTGGTACAATGGAAAAAGCAACTAGATAGATTTTAAGGGAGAGAGCAATAAGGGGCCTAGAAAATCATAGTGAAAGAGTTTTCAAAAGTGTTCAGAAGATAAAGTATAAAAACAGGACAATTAACTATCAATATTCAGATGAAATGGCAAGACAAGAAATACAAGGCTGCTCCTGGGGAGGAATGTCTCTCTCCTTTCTCCTTCAACTCTTCCCCTTCACCTCATTTTTCTTTCTTAGTGACAAGGCATTCCAACCTGCTATATGTTAACATAATTGTAAGCAGCTTGAAATCCCGTTTGAAACAAGGAGGGACATAAATAAATAAAGAGCGCAGTTATCCACCTGGGTGGTAAGGTAGTTTTTTAAAGCCTTTCTCATACTGCAAAATCCCCCAGGCTCACGTGGAAAATTTGGGCAGCAGAAACATGAAGGAAGAAGATAAGACACGTTGACAACCCACATGGAGGGAACTGGAGATAAGGGGAGGGATGTATGTCCTTCCAGGCACTAATGAAATCATGGATGCAGGTCTTCTCTCCCTCCACAGGGCCAACCCTCCCCACCTCCCCCCCCCCCCCCACACACACACCTGCTGGTTGCCTTCTGCCCAGGGCACTGCAAGCAGCTCCTTCAAAGCATTTCCTCTCTNCCCCCCCCCCCCCCCCCCCCCCCCCCACACACACACCTGCTGGTTGCCTTCTGCCCAGGGCACTGCAAGCAGCTCCTTCAAAGCATTTCCTCTCTGAATCTCACATTTATTCAAGTACCTTCTCCATTCACAGGTCTCTTTGCCTGGGTTTCAGCTCCCTGAGACCCAGGGCAATAATTGTTCCCATTCACTGTCACATTTCTAGCACCCAGAGTAATAAACAGAATCTAGGGGTTTTGATTGTTGTGTGGATTGAAAAAACATCTTTGTCTCCAGCTTTGCAAATCTTTTAAACCATTGTTAAGTGCACAGTTCAGTAGTTTTTCCTCTGTTCATATTGTTGTGTAGACGTTCTCTAGAATTGTTTTTATCTTGAAAAACTGAATATTTATACTTTAAACAACTCTCCATGTGTCCCTCCCCCAGTCCCTGGCACCCATGTTTCTGTAAGTCCAACTTTCTGGACATCGCATATAAGAATCACCCAGTATTTCTCTGCTTATGTCTGACTTATTTCACTTAGCATAGAGTCCTTAAGATTCATCCATGTTGTCATCTGTTACTAGGAAAAAAAATTCTTGCTTTTCAATGTAACGGGGTATTGTAATAATTTCCTCATACCAAAAAGCAGCATTAACAAGGTGTACAATATTCCATTATATGACTAAACCGTGACATATTTACATGAAGTGTGTTGGCCTTTTAGGAACGGTGCTTCTCTGGTTATTAGCTTGTTTGTATTTAGAGGAACTCAGTTGCCTTCTGATTGTCTGTGGGCCTCTTCTACCTTCATTCCAAAACTGCACCAATGTCACTGGCACGAACTGACAGCTCCTGGGAGACTGGATCTGTAAGGATGATATGTGGGGAGCAGAACTTGGGATAGAGATGAAAGAGGCATAGAGGTGGTAATGAACACAGCAGGTCAAGAATTTCCTAGGCCTCCTAGAGAGAGACAGAACAGAACAGAAGAGCTCTTTTCAAAGCATTAATTTATGGAACCCAGAACATACCAGTCACTCTTTTCGACCCAGATGGTTCTCTTCACTTGATTCTATCCACACCTAGCCATGGGGTGATGAGCACAGAGGTTCAGGGGCACCAGAGACCTGGGCAGTGGCCCCCTTGGAAGGCACACGCATCTTGGACAGCTACCACAGACACGGTGGCTGGACCTCCTGCCAGACCCAGGCAGTGGTGTGCTGAGCTGGCTAATCCCAGCTTTATGAGAGCCTTGCCAGCCAGTTGCTAACCAGTAGGGGCTGGAAGCGGGCCATGATGCAAGTATTTATACCATGGAAATCTACAAACTCTGCACATCAGGGCTTTGGTGTTTTGAAGAGTTGGTTTACTGGCACCATTTAGAGGGCTCACTCAAATTGGGAAAGTCAAGGAGGTTTTAGGAGCTATTTACAACAATGTGGACATCGTGTTCACTCCTTTCAAAGGGGTAACGAAGCACAAAGAGTGTAGGACACTGGGAGCTGGCAATCGGGGGTTGAGGACTGAGCACAGGGAACTGTAGCTGCCCAGCATCAGACAGAAAGGATTTCCTTAGGAGGGGTGTCACCAGCCCAAATCCTTAGGGGCAGCTGGGGAATGAAGAGCTAACTTCATGTCCTGAAACCCTTCTCTTGCTCTCCTGAATCCCACTGACTGAATATAACCAGTCGCAGAAGCCTGTGGCCCTGTGGCCCTGTGATCAATCTCTTGCGCAGAGAACATCAGGAAAGGGATTTACATCCATCTCCCTTAGGTGAGCGTGGGCAGGAGAACTCACAAGCGGGTCAGAGCAGGATGCACTTGAGCATATGGAGTCCCCAGCAATATCTGTGGGATCGGAAAGCCGGACCAAAGCATTTATGTATCAAAATAACTGCTACTCATTTCTAGCCCCTGTCAGATGAGAGCTGAAAAATCACTGGTGATATAAACAATGCTATATTAAAATTCTTTGCATACAATTTCTGCACATTTCTGACTAGTTTCCTAGAATAAAGGTCAGACCTCTAAGCAAACATTGTAGAGCAAATTTAGAAACAATTAATTTTGAAACTTTTGTACATTTCCCCCAGAATATCTGTATCAATTAATAAATGTGTGCATACGGTTGGTACCTAATAGTGACTGATGCTACATGTCTTCACCAATATTTCACACTATTAAATTTAGAACTAGTTGCCTAGTGGCTAGGTGAAAACTCTTTATTCTCAGCTCAAATCCACAAATTTCCTTTGCTTAAATTACCAACATTGAACAGTTCTTCCTGGAAATGAAATATTTCATTTAACTTAATTTCCTGAAAGAGTCCAAGGGAGAAAAGTTATAAAAGCAAACTGCACCATGCCCAGCTGGTAGCAAGCTCTTGTTTATGATTCATTCCTTCCCTCAGTCATCGGGCACATGTTCATTACATGTCTACAGTGTATGATCCGTGTCGACATGGAATAGTGCTCCTGACTCTTCCACTTTCCTCTCTCTTGCCAGATTCAGGGCTTCCATATGCATCAGCTGCTCTCAGTGCTGCCTGTGAGGACAAGGTCTGAAGACTAAGAGCTTTTCCTTGCCCATCCTATCTGCTGTCCTGCATGGACGTAGCTTCCAGGCAATATAGAGGGCATCCCAGCCCATTGCTGAGTTCTAGAACATTAGCTGTCGAAAGCCCTTGGAGATCATCTAGGTCAACAGCTTGCTCAGCATGTGTAAGGTTTTCTATTTACACTCTAATATTGGCGAGTCATATTGAATCTGATTAGTGCAGAAAAAGATGCAACCAAGGTCCAACATCCTGTAGAACCACTGTCAAAATATTGGTGGATTGCATTCTAAAGATAGATACAAATGCTTTCTAAAAGTAAATTTGGGAACACGGTATACTTTTGAATATGTTTTTATTTTAAATAGAAATACTTTCTTGTTTAAGTAATATTATTTTACAAGATGTTTATTTCTTGGGTATAACAGTTCATCATATTGATTTGCTATAGCATGTATGTTTTCCTGTTAGGAAACATTTAGGCTGTTTTTCAAGGTTTTGTTAATACTCTCTATTCTCCAGTGATGATCTTTGAACATCTCTGTTTGCTCATTTTCTGATTCTATTTCTTCCATGAGATTGCTAACAGAATCTTTTAAAAGTTTCAGTCCCTTTTCTTTTCCCAAAAGCAAAGATCCACCTGGTAAGATAAGAACTTCTCCTTTATTGGTGAGTTCTCTGAGTTCAGAAAAGTAATGTGACCTACTCAGAGCCACATAGCTTTGATGGAGCAAGCATTAGAAGTCAGGTCTATGTCTACCTGATGAGTTTCAGAATGTGGCCTCTTGAGACTCCCAGAAAGCATTCTTGCCTTACTCCTATACTGTAGGTTTTCTCTTCTAATAAGGAGAATTCTCAGTTATCCAAACATTAACACATGTCACATATTCTGCTCAGTACTGAGAATGAGGTAAGTACTGTAATTATCCTTATTTCATAGATGGGAACACTGAGGAGAGAAAGTTATCTGTCCAAGATTACAATGCTGGTATCTTCGTGAGCTTCCTTCCCACCCATTCTTGTCTAAGCATATGGTCCAATAGAACTTTCTGTGATGATGCATTTGTTTATAACTTGAGCTGTCCAGTATAGTGACCGCTAGTGGCAGGTAACCAATGAGCACTTGAAAAGTGGCTAGTAAGAATGGAGAATACAGTTTTTATTTTTGATTTTAAGTTAAATCACTACACGTGGCTGGTTGATTACCTTATGGGACTACTGACATCTCCAGTGGGCAAGATGCTTGCCACTCTTCTGCCCAGGCATTGCCTTTCTGTTTCCTAGGAGCAGGTCCTGGGAGGCCTCTTCTAACACCCTCTGAACTTCAGCCTAAGGAGGGACTCAGAATGGCATTTCTGAATCTCCTCACTATGCTGTTAATGACACTCTGAGCCCAGACCCCAAAAGGAAGACACCCCTTGTGGTTTCGCCTGGATCTTGGGCTACCTGAAGGTTCTGGTTGGGGGCAGAGGCAAAGGCCCCAGGGATGCTTTTCAATTATTTTTGTTACATATTAATGAAAATGTATATCTGCCATCCATAAATAATGAGATTGTTCCTGCAGAGCTCTGCTTTTATACTCGATGCAATTACCATTATGAGCTTCACTAGAACCTTCTGTGGGAGTGAATAAGATTGCTCTTGGGGAGCACGGTCTACTTGTAGACACTATCTCTATGGTGGGAGCTAGAGAGCTATTCAAGGTCTATATATTTTTTTCTAATTCACCATTTAATTGAGTGCCTTCTTTATGCTCCTGCACATACCTCATTGTATCAGTTTTCTAGAGTTGCCATAACAAACTCCCACATGGGAAATTTATTGTTTTGCATTTGGAGGTCAGAAGTCCAAAATCAGGGAGTCAGTAGGGCTATGTTCCTTACTGAGTCTCCAAAGGAGGATTCTTCCTTGCCTCGTTCAACTTTTGCTGATTCCAGGCATTCCTTGGCTAGTGGCCTCCTCCACAGCCTCTGCCTCTGTCTTCTCCTCTTGTTTGACTTTCTGTTCTTCACTCTTTTATAAAGACATATCATTGGATTTGGGACTTACCCACGTGATCCAGATGATCTCAAGTTCCTTAGTATGTATGTAAAGACTTTGGAACTTTGGATCTTCATTTGGCCACATTCACAGTTTCCCGGGATTTGGACATTATTATATATTTGGAGCGAGGATGCTGTATTCATCTTATTTCATCTACAGAAAATTCAGAGAGATATAAATTAACCAGGATTGATTAGCTGCTACAAAAGCCTTAAGATTTTAATGACTTTCTCCAATAATAGTGCATTTCTCACTCTTGGGAAACCCCCTATATAGGCTTCTGGTTGGATGGTTCTTCTCTAGGGTAATCAGGCTCCTTGTGGCACCACTATCTCGTGGCCTTAAAGTCACCCATAATTATTCAGCTGTGGGGAGGAATGGTACAGCAAGAGAATGTGAATGATTGAACATTTGAAACTTAATAACCTTGAGCTGGAAGTGACTGCAGGACTTAGCACCACATTCCACTTGTGAAGATTAGTCACATTGGCCCACCCAGCTGCCAGGGAATCTGGGCAATGTAGTCCAGGTAAGCATGCTTCTCAGCATGAATACCACATGATTGGTGGGGGGCATCAAACTTTGTTGGCCAAATGGTCATGATTTCCAGTGTCATGTGTGCACTTATTTCTCATTCATATAATTGGTTCTTTCATTTACTTACATTTCTGAAGAGGCATTTGAGGCGCCAAAGAGTTAAGTGATTTGCCTAAAGTCACAGTGCACTGAAGTCATATTCCAGTAAATATTTGTTAAAGGTCAACTGCATTAGATTCCTCTCTTCCAATCAGACCTGTTCTGTAATTAAACTTGGACACTGGGTAGTATTATCTATCCGTGTGTTGCACCAGGAATAAAATTGACAGAACTTTTCGACAAGGGTTTCCCTGTCTTTCCCACTCCAAATAATTCTTTTTTTTTCCCCAAAGATTTATTTATTTATGCATATAAGCGCTGGGGTACAGGCCAGAGTCGTGGGAGGTGAGAGGCATCACCAGACAGAGTGGGGAGCAGAACAGACAGACTGACTGAAACACACTGCTGAGGGGAGCAGCGGGCAAGGCAGGAGAGGTCTGCTATGCCATGTGGGTCCCCTCCCTGGCTGGCAGCAGGGATCGAACTCATGCTGCAGTGGCTGCGATTTGCTTCATAGTGTGCTGCTTAACCCACTGAGCCACCAGGGAGGCCGTCCAAATAATTCTTTGTCCTGACTGTCAGCCTCTCCTCCTTTCCCCTGACCCATGGTCCCTCTGGAGAATGGGGAGAGAGCTGGTGTTGGAAAGGCAGGAGTCATAGAAGTAACAGAGCTGAGAGCTGGAAAGGGAGGGGTGGCAGAGAGCAGAAACGGAAATCCATGTGGGCCAAATGTCCTAGAAAAGTCTCTCCCATTTCACACATGAGGGGTTTCAGAACAGCTTCAGTTGAGAAAAATTCCAGAGTATGGGAAAGGTAGGAGAAACCTAAGTGGGAATTATGAATGGTGTCCACTGTATGCACTCAAAGGAAAACAGTAATTTTCTCTTTAATGTGTCTAAATTCCTTCTGTTTGCTGCACTGCACTTCTTGATGACACCCTGGTGGAAGACTGGGCCCTGAGTGTTGTGACCGCGGGTCCCTGGTGGTGCCTAACTGCCCCCATTAACTCCACTCACCCCTTTTACATTCAAAAGGGTTCCAGTTGGAACTTTGGAGGACATTGACTTATGAATGTGCAGGTCTCCCCCATAAGACCAAGCGCTCCCGAGGGAGACTGTGAATGTCCAGGCTGACCTCAGGCCCCAGAAAGTTGCCAAGAAACAAATGCAGGAACAGGGAGGAGGAAAGTGGGAATGGTACAACCCAGAGGGTGGGTCCTTTACAACCCAAATGCCAGGCTTCTGCCCATTCTGGGTCCAGACCACTACAAACACAATGAAACAGTTAAAGGGTGCCGGGGCATGGGGCTGCCTGTGCCGCATGCACTGTGAGTGCACATGGAGCAGAGCTAGCTATGCATGGCTGCTGAAAACACCAGAGCAGTTGTTAAGCTTCCCACCTCAGAGTCTAAAGGCACAGCAGCCCTCCCAGACCCACCATCTCAGCCATGCGATGAAAGACAGGTCTCCTCCCACATCTGTTTTAGACAGGAGATGGATGATGAATTCCTACGTCTAGCCTTGAACTTGCCAGCCATGAACTTGCCAGAGGTTTGAGCTAGTACTCTGCAGAGAGGAAAATTCAGCTCCTGTTTTCATGTTTTAAAATGTGCATTTATAGGTCATGGTACATAGCTGATGAACAGTCATAAAATTTTCAAACAAATACTTTATAAAAAATCATTTATAGGGGTGTCCCTGGAGGTACAAGGGGTTAAGTTGCAGCACTAGGAAAGTATCTGAAGCTACTGCAACATGAGTTTGATCCCCAGCCGGGGAGGGGACCCACATGGTGCAGCAGACCTCTCCTGCCTCACCCACTGCTCCCCTCAGCAGTGTATTTCAGTCAATCTGCCTGTTCTGCTCTCTGCTCTGTCTCAGGTGAATTGTCTCACCCCCTACATCTCTGGTCTATACCCCAGTTCTTGTATAAATACATCTTTAAAAAATAAATAAAAATCATCTATATCTGTAAACCCAGCACATAATAAGTTTACCATTTGTCTTTTGGAAACTTTCCAGAAGTTTTTTTTTTTTCCTCTATACATGATTTTCTTATCTATGGTCATGACCTTGTCACTAATGGGGAACACTGGGCACTGTTGGGGGGACCTTGGGGTTATATCTCTTTCCTCACCCTACTGTGTGACAACAGAGATGAGGTTTACAGGTACTTTCCCCAACGGCAAAGGATGCAGTTGATGTGAATGAGGGGAACATTTATAGATCTAAGGGCAGGAATTTAGAAAGAAAAATAAAGAATGATGTTTTTCTCCCTTGTTAATAAGTGTTAAATGAGTATAACCATACAATCACACACACACACACACAAATACATACATATATTAAATACCCTGAAAAAGAAATATTAAAATTCACCCTCTCTCTCTCCTTGAAAATAGTAACTATCACTGCATTTGTGAGTTCTCGCCTAGGTTGGTCCCCCCCCCCTTTTTTTTTCTCTTGCAGTTCATCTGTTTCAAAGTTCTCTTTTTTTTTTTTTTAAGGGAGTTCAGACAAGTTTATTTGTAAGTTAATAAAGAAATAACATAGTAGTAGAAACATGAAAAATTACAGTGAAATTTCAACTTCTTTTGTGAAAATAAGCACAGAAAGTGTGTTTTGACTATCTCAGACCAGCAGAGTATCATTCAGTGCTTACGAAATGCACATTTTCTAATACAACATCTGATATATAAAATTTCTTAAAGAATAGGTGTTCTTTTTAGAACAACTGTCCCTAGTCTGATAAATAAAACAATTGAGACAAGCACTAAAGACTCTTGGGTCATGTAAGGTAAGTCTAGAGATTTCTCTGGTCTTTTTGTCTAATGATGCACAATATGGGGTTTTGTTTTTTGTGTGTTTTTTTTTTATGGTTGTTAACTCATTATTTCCTAGATTTGGCCAGAAACCAATATTATTGTGTTTTTCGATGATTATTGGATTGCTCGGAACTTGCTTATTATTTGCTCCAACTTTGTTGGAATCCATTCTATCACTGATGGAGAAATGAGATTTTTTATAGATAATAAAAAGGATTTAAGACATTTCCTCAAATAGAGGTTGAGAACTGAAGCTGACTTACGAAATGTGACGCTATTGCCAAATATCGTTCCCAGAGATATTGCTATCAAGAATCTTAATACACAGTAAACTTGGAAAGTTGTTTCAAAGTTCTCTTAAACCACACCCTGGCATTCTACGTTCAGTGTAGGGAAGTTAGACAAATATCATTCTCTCCTCTGAACAGGTGGGAAAGAGAGGGCCAGGGAGGTGGAGCTGGAGGTGAGGCCTCCAGCTAACCTGTAGAGTTATACAGACTCAAGCCATACTGTCCAATTCTAAGGTCAAGGCCAAAGTCATATATTGATAATTATTGTTAGGATGATGATGATAATAGCTGACTCCATGCCAGGCACCTGGCATACACTTTCCTGTGTAATCTGCACAGCAGCTTACATGATACTACCATTATTCCCATTTCACAGAGGATAAAACTGAGCTCTGGAAAGTAGCTTGCCCAAGGCAGAGCACATAGAGAGGTGATATAGCAAGGATTTGGATTCAGCTGATCTATCTCCAGAGACTCTGGAATTAAACCCACATCACACTCACATCTCCACTGCTTGTGTGGGTGAGATCCTTATGTGCTCTACAGCCCATGAACTTGCCCTTGTTCACTGGTCTATTTGCTGCTGCCCACTTGCTACCAGGCCCCCTCACTCCCACTAAACTGAATTCCTGTTTCTCCAAGGCCCAATCTCTACCCAAAATCTAAGTATCTATCATTAACATTGGTCATCTCCCCCATTTCTAGGCTGCAGCTTAAGACTGCTTCCTCCAGGAGGCCTTCTCATGAACATGCAGAATCCACTCCTCAGGTGCAGGAGATAGTGCTTCTGCCCCAGCATCTACTCCTGCCCTGCCTTCCTTCTCTTTACCTTGAAGCGTCCCGCCTAGATCTCTTTTTTTAAATTTTATATATATTTTACATTATTTTTCATTTTTGTATATTGTATATTTCTCATCCCCGTGAAATTCCCATCACCAATTTCCCCGTGCACCATCACCATAGTCCCTTGTGCTCTTCCCACTCAGTTTGTTCCTTCTCCCTCCACCTCCCCTCGGGGATGTCTCTGGTTTATAGTTGTCTGTTGATTTTGATTTTTTATTTATTGTAATTGATTTTTCTCCCCTTAGTCCCTTGCTTGTTTCATCTGCATTCCTCCTATAAGTGACACCATCCAGTAGTTTTCCTTTTCTTTCTGGCTTATTTTGCTCAGATCAATCCTAGATCTTGAGACCAACTTTCAAGCTGAAACAGGGGGCGCCTCACGCAGGGGAGGAGGAGGAGGGCGCTCTGACTGAGACAGGGGTCAGAGGCCCCAAAAAGCCCCTAAAGGCCAAAAGGCCACAAACCAGAATCAAGGGCTATAGCAACAGGGGCTATAGCCTATCAGAGGACAGTGCCCGATACAGGTCACTGTCTGTGGGTTCTCATCCGTGCGCACAATTGCAAGGGACTTCAGGCTACAGGAACAACAGTCATGGGGTTTATTTACAAACTGGGGGAAACAAGGGCGCTTACGTATCCACAAGAGGCTGGCTGCTTCATCCAGACAGCATCAGCGTTAGCAGTCACCGGTCACCAGTTCTAGGCAGCACTGTCCAGGAGCAATGACCACTACGGGCCTGCGGAGGCAGTGTTCCAGTGAACACCCAGTGTCACAGCTCTTGTGAGTTGTTGGTTTATGTCACCAACAGACAGCTCTTTGAGACACCAGGCCCAGGGCCTTTGGTGCTCCTTGCAGTCCGTGTCACAGCCAGGACTGAGTCTCAGTCTCTCTCTCTCCTCGGAGGGTGGCGGCTGGAGGCTTCCCTCCTTCCTTCGAAGGCTGGAACCGTCTTCTCCTCTTCCTCTGCTGGAGCTCGTCTTCCTCTGCTGCTGCTTCCAACGAACTGCTGCTCCAAGGGAACTGCCCCTCTCCAAACAAACTGCCACTCTCAGTGAACTGCCCCTCTAACAGGCTTCGACCTGGCCTTATATTCACTTCAGGTGCCCCCCCCACACACAGTCTGATTGGTCCATTTTGCCTGCACCTGATTGGTCCATTTTGGCCTGTTCCAGAATTCAGGAAGTGTAGTGGGCTTGGCTATCACTAACTTGTACTAGGCGGAGTCCTGGTGCCAATCAACCCAAGGCTCACATCTGATTGGTCCATTCCACGATCCAGGCAGCACACTGCTACATAAAAGGTCTCTGAGGAAGGAATGCCACACTAACTTGCAGGGGAGCCAGAGACCACTCCTCCTGCTGGCTGCAACCCGGTAACAAAGCTACTTCTCTCTTCCAGCCTGTGGTTCCCAAAGATTTCTCTATCAAGCACTAGTCCTGCAGGAGAGGCGTCTTTGGCCCTCAGTCTTGGGAAAACCCCACCTAGTAACACGTCTTTCTTTTCTATCTAGTAATGCTTTGGAAACCAGCACCCATTTACCATTTCATGCCTAGCAAATGTGAAAATATTTATTTCCTGGGAAAGGAATGGCTGAATGGCACCATCCAATGGATGGTATCCTATAATCAGTGGGGCGCCGTGTGGAGCATCTCCTGCAGTTCAGGAACATAAAGGTTCTGAGAAGTCCTGCAAAACAAAAATAAACAAAATTCACAGCACTTAGCCCAATGCTTCACAAATGAAATCTGACCTCTGAGTATTTTTTTTAAAAGAAGTATCAATACTCCAAGGAACTACATTTCTGAAAAATGCACTTTGGAAAGCACTCCCCACAATATCTATAATTCATAGAATACATTTTAAGTTTCACCTTGTGCTCTTTCTCTGGTCATCTCATGTTTGCTCATCTCGCCTGCTCACCTGAGTGCACACTGCCTGCGGGCAGGGCAGACATCACAGAAATCGCTGTTAGGGTGAGCATCCACCCTGAAAATGTGCTGTCAGTTTCCTGTTCGGGGTTCCTACATGTCACAGTGTATCTGAGGTTCCGTTGCTCAGAACTGTGCTCCCCTCCTCCACAGGGCAGGGAGCAGACCTTCTCCGCAGTCTCTCGGTTAGGGAGGGATCCCTGCAGGATTGTGGGCTTCCTTGAATCACAGACTTCATCTGCGACTTAAGGCAATTGGCTTAATTATTCCAGACCTCAGATTTCCCTTCCATAAAACAGGGACAACAACCATTTCCAGTTTCTGGGACAGACTGAGGGAAAAAACATGAGTAAAGCACTTAGTATAGTTCATAAGAACTCAAATGCTCATTTTTATTGTCATTTTGTGGTTACGGTCATCTGGAAATTCCCCAGTCACCACTGGTAGACGGAATTAATTGGAGGTGAAACTTGTTAGACAGAATCTGGTCACGAATGAGGAAGGAGAAGGAAATTATTGGCTGGCAGAAAGCCGCTTCCAGAAGAGTGTTGGGCGGCTGGGGGCTTGTGAGATAGAGATTGGGTGGGGCCATGAGAGGGAGCTGCTTACTTGAGCTCTTTTACTGTTCCTCAGGGCTCAGCCCGACCTGACCTGTAATCAGCTCTCACCGAAAGCTGACCGAAGCCTCTTGCAGGAACTGAGAGTCAGTGACTCCTGAGGATGTGAGCAGAATTAGGCTGCACTCCAGACCTGGAGGTGGAAACGCCCTGTTAGAACCTTCTTTGTCCCAGCTGCTCCCTCAGACCCTGCAGTGTGTACCAGACAAAGAGTAAGAGGTCAAATTCCAGTTGTGCTGTTTGGGTAATTATTACTGGGGCAAAGGAAACATTGTGTTTTAAATGCTCCTGGCTGCTTGACAAATCAGGCTGTCACCACAGCCCTGTCAAAAAGTCTCAGTTGAAAAAAAAAAAAAGGAAGCACAAAAAACTGAGGCAGAGCACAGGCTCATTTGCTTGCGGGTGTCTGCGTGAGTGTTTTCAATAAAAAGGAAGGTGCTAAGGGGCTCCTGCTGCTCTGGTACCATCTCTTTGCCAGAGCACCTGGGCTAACAGCACTCACACCCCCTTGGGCAGTGCACATAGCAGCTGGGGCTGGATTGCTCTTAGGGAAACCTTTTTATGTCTCCAGGGTTAAGCTGCATAAGTGGGGGGACGGGAGTGCTGACTGGTGAGGTAGGTTTGAGGCTGAGGCTTAAACTGCCTTCCGGCTGAAGAGGTGGCAGGAGCTGCTGGGAGGCTGTTCTGGGCACCTGACAGCTATAGACTCCCTTCATCTTCACACCCAGTTGGTAACAGATGCACCCAAAGTCTTGCAGGTGGCAGCAGGCAGGTGTGGGACAGAAACGCTGGTCTGTCTGATGCTTGACATCACGCCTTTCTTTTCCACCATGTCATCTCCTAAAGTTGTATCTCAAACCTGACAGCATCATTCAATGCCCCCCTTAGGTCGGAAACAGGTCCTATTCGACAAAGATACATGGTGGCGGGGGCAGGGGGGCTCTCCTAGCACCTGCTTCCAGGTCTTCAGGTCCCAAAGAATTGCCCGGGGGCTTAGACATGGAGTCTCAACATATCGTGAATGTTTCTGACTCCATGCTTTTAACAAAACAAGATGGAGCTACTTTGCCATCCGCAGCTCTGCTCTTAGCTCCCATGACTCCGGCATATGAGAACTCCCAGAAATTAGCTGGGGGATGGTTTGTGCACACAGACCCAAGAGCCAGTCTGGTTCAGATCCCACCTCTGCCTCCAGGGCCACCATGTGAGGTTGGGTGCTCTGCCCTGCACCAGGGTCCCAGCTCCCAGTGGTCCCATCTCCAAGCTGTGCTCTCTGGGTTTCCACCAGTGAGAGACCAAAGACAGGGTTCTCACAGAAGTTCCATAAAGGTCCACATGCACTGGCCATGGCCACCTGTGGCCGAGAACTGCACACCTTGTGTGAGTTGTGTGTCCTCATTGTACCTCAGTATTTTCACCTGACTCATGGAAAAAGTAATAGACTTCTCACATATGATGACGTGAGGGCTTGAGGTATAAATTCCTGGAAAGTACTTAGAACACTGCCCAGGGCGTAGTAAGGGCTCAAAATGTCTGACCGACATTTTGAAAGGAGACACTCACTCGTGGTCAAATTGGAAGCCACTGTGTTATCCAGTGTTACATTTTTTGTTCTGAGCTCCAGAGCAACCACCAGACACGCGGGAAAAGCCATGGGAGGCCTGTGAGCCTCTGCCGGCATGCCACTTCATCTGTCTGCCCTATGTAGGCCCCCAGGCCCGCACACGGGATGTTGCTGACAGAACACCCTGCAGCACACTCGCGTCCTTTCCACACCCCGAGATGGAAAAGGAAAGCTGGCTCTTTTTTTTTTTTTTTTTTTTTTAGCTCATCTTCTGTTTTAGACCAATTAAAAGCAAAGCATTTTAATAGGCCCTGCGGAAAGGGAACTGAAGTTGTTTCCCCAGGCTGAGCGCTGGGCCCAGAGGTCAGGGCAGGATTAATAAGGATGCTATAAATGCAAAGAGTGGCCCATATCTCTGTGGGCAAAATGCTCTGATTTGGGAGGAAGGGAGAAAATTAAATTATGATGGGAAAATATACATTATACGAATGAGGATATAAAGGAAGAACTCAATGTTAGCTAATGAAAATGAATAAAGCTGTCTGGACATTGAGCTTGGCCCTGCAAGGTGAATGAAGATGCTGGGGTGGGTCCGAGACATTTACAACAGGGCTCCAGACAGGCCTGGTAGACTCCCAAGACAGTGCCCCATCAGTGCACTCCTGCTGCCGTTGTCCTGAATGACAGACAGTTGTATTTCTCAGACCCTCTCTCAAAGCAAGTGTGCACAATTGCCCAACCAATGAACAGTAAGCCTCTTCTCTGTCCCAGACCCCAATAGTCACTGGCAATTCTGAGGAGAACCAGGGAGCCCATAGACCCACCACAGGATCAGTTTGAAGATGACGCTAAATGACTGCACTTCCCATGGGTTCTAGAGCTCCCTCTCTTCTCACCACATTACCTCTATCCTGCCCAGAGACAGGTGTGGAGATTTTTATAGAGGAGGAAGTCAAGGCTCAAGTTGGTACCAGTCAGCATGTGGGTAAGGTTAGAACCCAGGGATCTGCTCCTTCAGAGACAAAGTTCTCATCCATCTTAGAGATAACATGTGTGCATGGATATATGACAATGGCTGTATATCAACTTAAGGTAAGCATTCCTGGAAGACTTTCTGGAGGAGGTGATGGTTAGTGAAGTCCTAAAGGAAAGCCTTGAGCGTCAGCCTAGTGAATCTGGGTTTTATCAAATATTTTTTGAGTAGATGTGAGGAGTGATCACGGAGCCTTGAGCCAGCCCCCTGCACACCCACCCCAAGTACAGTTTTATTGACTTGGGACCCCACCAGAGTAACTGCCTTCAGTTTTCAGCTTTTTGTGTTTACTCAGGGCCATCACAGACAATGTCTGTTGAGATGTGAGTACTCCTTTGTAAGGAAAGAGAAAACAGGGAGAAGTCTATGGGGGCAAATGGAGGAAGACTTAATTGCTACGTTACAAAGTTGAACCTTTTCTTGTGGACAAAAGGCAGCCATTGAGGTCCCTGAACATTCAAGTACCAGGAGGTGTACAATTTGGGGAAGATGAAGCAAAACACACTAGAAGGGGCAAGGGGAGGAAAAGGAAGAGGAAAAATGTTGTATCAAGAAAACCAGGAAGTGACTCCTCCCATTTAAAATGTGCACGCCCTTTGATCTAAAAATTTTATTGCTGCATATTTGCCCAAGTTGATCACTGAACAAGTATGAAGAAAATATCTTCATCTCGCTGTCTAGGATAGAGAACATTGGGATGTAGCTCCCTCTAGGGGAAGAGCCTGCTGTAGCACCTGACTCCTACTTTCTCCTTTCTGTGATTGGCCCCTTAGGGCCCTGGCCCCAGCCCTTTCTTTGTTCCTTCTGTCTGGGATGCTTTTTCCCAGTCCATTGACATGCTTCACACCTTCCCATCTCTATGTCAATGCCCTCTTCTCAGTGGTCATCTTCCCCATGACCTATTTAAATTTTTCTCCAACCCCTTTTATTAGCAAACACTTGCATCCTACACCCCCTACTTAATTTTCTTTTTAGTGCTTGTTATTAGCATCTGACATACTCGGTATTTTATTTATTTTATTTCTATGTCTCTACCCCCCACACACCAAAACACCCATTTAGATGTAAGGTGTGGGCCTCCCTGGTGTCCCAGCGGGTTGTGTGCCACACTCTGAAGCATCCGTGGTACAGCAGTGCGAATTTGATATCCGGCCAGGAAGGGGACCCACATGGCAAAGCAGAACTCTCCTGCCTCACCAGCTGCTCCCCTCAGCAGTGTATTTCAGTCGATCTGCCTGTTCTGCTCCCCACTCTGTCTCTGGTGAATCCTCTCACCTTCTGTACCTCTGACCTGTACCCCAGCTCTTACATGCATAAATAAATAAATCTTGGGCCTCCTTGGTGACTCAGTGGGTTAAGCAAGCACTATGAAGCAAACTGTAGTCACTGCAGCATGAGTTCGATGCCTGCCTCCGGCCATGTGGCCAGGGAGGGGACCCACATGGTACAGCAGACCTCTTCTGCCTCACGTGCTGCTGCCCTCAGCAGTGGGTTTTAGTCAATCTGCCTGTTCTGCTCCCACTCTGGTGAATCCTCTCACCTCCTGCAACTCTGGCCTGTACCCCAACTCTTGTATGCATAAATAAATAAATCTTTAAAAATTTTTAAAAAATAAATCTTTTTTAAAAAATGTAAAGTGCACATGGACAGCATTATGTCTGCTTTGTACAGTACAAGAGCAGTGCCTGGTACGTACTAAGTGCTCATTGAAGATTTGTTGAATAATTAACTCAATCAGTCAACCTTGGGTGGGTGGGTCTGTGACTGTGTGGCCTAAACGTGACATTAGCTTGGGCACAGGGGAAAGCTGGGGCAGCAGCACTCACACCTTGCTCATCTGCAGGGTCTGGGTAAGTGATGGCTGGCGTGGGAACCTCAGGGCCCTCCTGACTGGGGCCAGGACACAGAGCTGCAACAGACACTTTCAAATGAATCATGCCTTGGCTTTGGTGCCCAATAGGGCCATTTCCTGTCCTAATGAAGCCTTTCTAAACATAGCTACAGGCAGTTAAGTGTCACAGCACTTATACTGCAGCTGTGTGATACTAGAAAGAACTCCAGGAGGCCTTCAGTCAGAAGAGGTGGACTCATATCCCAAATATCTACCCACATCTCTCTTGTGGGCGAGGCCTTTCACTTCTCTTGACCTCAGTTTCTCATCTGTGAAATGGGAATAATAAGAGTAGCTTGTCTCAGGGTATGTAAAGATCAAGGGATTAACCAAAAAAGGGGAGATTTTTATAAATTGAAAAACACCACATGGATGTAACCTGAAATTATAAGATTTTTATGTGTCATTTATGAATAAGGGCACAAATGTTTGGTACCAGTGGTATAGGGGGACAGAGGGAAGGGGGTGCTCCTTCCCAAGTTAAATTGCTCAACCTCAGGCTTGCCCAGTTCAGAATGTCCGAACTGAGTGGAGGTTCTTAGTCTCATTTTCTTTAGGGTCTAATTAGAAGCAGAGATAGGAATTGTTTCAGAATTCCCTCAAGGGAATAAAAGCTTCTCATTATTTTGTTTTCATTTATTTTGTTTTTGTGCTTGTGTCTGGGAAACAGTCAGGAGGGAGGCAAAGGAAGGAAATACGGTTCAGAGATGGAGCCCCATTGAAGGAATTTATCTCAAGCACAAGGATGGTAACAGTCCATGCCCAGCAAGAGGTAGGACCAGGGTAGGGGGTGGCATGTGGAGGAGAATCTCCAACCCTACTTGATGATTTTAGGCCCCAACAACCATGTCATGTAAGAGTCCAAGAACAGGCCCTAATGTGTGGGGGAGGAGTTTTGCAATTTTGGGGTGTCACTCCCCACCATTCAACGTCTACTCTTTCACTCAACTCATTCTTCACACTTGATCTGCCCTTGGCTTAAGGTTGCCACCTATATATATAAATTTATAAAAAATGTTCTCCTGACTGT
Source organism: Galemys pyrenaicus (assembly GCA_019455555.1). Classification (NCBI taxonomy): domain Eukaryota; kingdom Metazoa; phylum Chordata; class Mammalia; order Eulipotyphla; family Talpidae; genus Galemys; species Galemys pyrenaicus. The sequence goes on along the minus strand of JAGFMF010011606.1, from coordinate 4,038,434 downwards.
GTGCTTGGCCTCCCCAGGCTGTCAGAGGGAATGTGGGCAGGGTCTCTCTCTCAGCACAGACTCTGCCCCCCCATTCACTGACCCAGTCTCCCCCTCTCCACATGCCTTCAGGATAAGGAAGAGTCAAAATCTTTCCAAGCCAATCATCTTTCTCTTGGGTGTGAAATAACAAATCACAATCATTTCTGCATCCTAACTGCTACCCTAATCTTTTTTGTTATTATTCAAAATGGTAGGTTTATTATAAAAAGGGAACGGAAATAAAGGACACTTGCACAGATACAAGCAGGCAGAAAGAGCTGCCCCCTGAAAGGGACAAGTTTGTTAAAATAGGCCTGCGTATCTTATCTAATTGTGTAATTGTGTCATGGACCATTTCTGGGCTAAGACTTAAAAAAAAAACAGTTGTATAATTTGAGGATGGGGACGACATGACCTATTATGAGAAAGATTTGACATAAAAAGCAAAAATGTTTCCTCTTCATGGTATCTAAGATATACTGACCTGGAGTATGTTTGAAAGAACTCTAAGGCTGACTCCAGAATTCTCTACTCCCAGTTAGAAGTGCTACAGTCAATTAGTAATGTCTGCCTCAAGCAAGGGAGGGGGAGCAGAGGTGCACATGTCATATCTAATAGTCCCTTCTGACATCTAGCTCAATCTATTGTGAGATATGCAATCAACCTAATGACAGCTTTTCCAGGAAAAAACTATGTTAAATATTAAATGTAGATGTTGATTATTGGATAGCTCCAGGTTTCAGATGTAGAAATATAAAATATGTGTTTGCAAGAAGGAAATCATTATTTGCTACCCCTTCTCTATAGTATCTACTTGAGCTCTGCAACCAAAAATTCAATGAGTAGTCTTTGGAGGATAAATTTCAATTGATTTAGGCTCTCCCATTCTAATTGTGTTTTACTTCTTTGTATAACAAAGAAAATGGGAGAGGTGAAAGTGGGAAAGAGTTGGTAAGTCTCTAATGCCTGACATCTAGTTGGTACTCAGCAAATATTCATGGAATGAATTTTGAAATATGAACTAAGTTTCTATGCATCTTTTCTTGATTCATAAATGTTGTTCCATTAGCTGAATATGAATGGTCAGTGTAATTTACTGTCATATTTTTTCCTCTCTCTGTGAGCAGACCTGATGGCTATTAATTGGGATAACCCGGGTGAACATTGTTTCATTATTTTTCTGAGCAAGGGGATAGAAGAGATGGAGGGATTTTTCTGGTAACTATTCCCATTTTGTATTTGCTTGTGTGTTGCCTGTCTTGTCTTCATTTTCCTCCCTCATGTGTTCCTCATCCTTGGATTCCTCATCCCATTCCCCAGGGTTTTCAGCCTCAACACTTCTGACATTTGGGCCAGGATAATTCTTTGTTGATGGGGATTGTCCTGGTATTATGTGACATGTAGCAATATCCCGCATCTCTATCACTAGATACCAGTGACGGTCCCCCATACCAATAAAAAATGACTCAGTACATTACCAGATGGCCCCTGGGGAACAAAATTTCCCTAATGAGGACAACTGCTCTAGCCTCCCTAGGAACTTTGGCTGGTTTCTTCTTTTGGGGTAATTTCAGTATTAATGCCACCTTCTCAGAAAGCCTTCTGAACAGTTGTCCACCTATTACAGAGCCCATTGTTCTTACACAGTATGCATACAGCCAATTATGACACCAGGTTTTGAGAAAAGAAGGGCTTTAATTGCAAATCGATTGGCAAGGAGGCAGGAGAAAACCTCAAATCTGCCTCCCCAATTAAGGAATGGAATAAAAGAATGACATTATATATGTTTTGAGAGTGGAAAATGAAGGAGTTAAATTTTATTGGGCAAAGACTAGTCTAATGGCAAAGAAATATGGGCTTGGTTGAAGCCTAGTGTTTAGCTATAGGCAGTTCATACATGGAGAAATATGAAGAAAGTTTTCTTCAGATAATTAGAGTTTTGATGTTCTGTTGGTGACGCCCTCACATCTCTGTAGCACACCTCCTCTGCATTTGTGTCATCCAGCTCCAGCTGACCTCGGGCTCAGCTCAAGATTATCCATGTCTGCACACGCTCAGCTTGGGTCATTTGTGAATAAGCCTTCAGGCTCTGCCATGTCTGCAAAAGAAAGTATGAGAGAAAAGTTTAAATAGAGATTTTTTTTCTATTGTGCTCTAAGATCTGAGAGCAATTTAAGCATTTAACTATGGCTTCATATTTGGTTCAAATCAACCTTTGGACTCACCATCCTTTCACCTGTTTTAATTTCTGCAGAGCAGCTCTCTCTCTCTCTCTCTCTCTCTCTCTCTCTCTCTCTCTCTCTCTCTCTCATCCCCACTGAAATGTGAGCATCATGAGAGTCCTTTCCTATCTTGATCGTCTCTATCCTCAGAGTTTAGAAATACCTGACACTTAATAGGTTCTTGATATATTTGTGGAATGATTGAAGGCAAGCAGGAAGTGATCAGGGACATCTCTATGATATGAACTTGCCAGTTATGGGAAGTTTTAGGAAGAGTATTCTGTGCAGAGTGAACAGTGCAAATCTTAGATGCAGGTATGAGCTTGGCATGTGGAAAGTTGCTAGAGAGGCAAGTGGGAGGGAGACAGGAAAGTGGATTAATGGTCAAAAACAGACAAACAACAACAAAATAAACCATCTGATAAGAGAGCTGGGAGGCCAACGTTGTGAGGTACAGACTTTAGTCTAACAGCAAGCCCTCTGGAAACCCCTTGTCTGTGCCTGCCTTGGAGTTCTCCTCCCATCCTGACCTCCAGCCTCCCTATGGGCAGGTTGGGGAGATTTCTTGAATCTGGTCTGAACTATTGAGGCTTCATAACAAGAACTGAAATGGCCCCCAAGCCACATCTCAACTTGGGAGGGAGTCATTCCATCCATGAGGCAAAGCTTCTTGGGCAGCTCGTCCTTAGCTAAAGATTTTGGAATCTGCACGGGCCTGCCTTTAGCTACATAGGAAGCCACAATTCCCAACTCTGGCCAGGAAGTCCTGGATTTCCTGCTTCCACAGCAGGTCAGAAATTAACTAAAAGAAGTGATATGTGGGAGAGAGAGAGATCAAGAGACCCATGACCTCAGCTAAACCACCTTGGGGCCTCAGGAGCACTCTCAGACTGCTCTGTCAGTGCCATGACTGGACTGGTATAGAAGGTCTTTAAGAAAAAAGCTGTATGTCTGCATTTAGCATGAAGAACTTGAGTATCTCCTATATACGACTTAGTAATAATAACAACTAGCTTTGTCCTGACACTGGCCAGGTCCTAGGTTCTATTCTATGCACTTCATACTTACTATCTCGCTCAGTCTTCATGACATACTGTCATCATTATCTCCATTGTACAGAGGAGGAGACTGAGGCCCAGAGGCGTTAAGTAATTTTCCCAGATACACTAAGAATTCTAAATCAGGTTTGACCAAGAGGTCCACCCTGTAAACCTTAAATTACAGTCTCTTTTTGTAAACTAATACCAAAATATGTCACAATATCTTTTAAAACGAATACACCTTTTCCCTTAGTAATTTCATTTCTAGGAACTGCACCTCAGAAGGCGTACACATTTGCGACTCAGATCCAGTGTTGTTTAGAATGTAGAACACAACCCACATCTCCATTAAGAGGGACAATTTAAATACATGTGGCGCCTCCATGTAAAAGGAGCTGTTCCAAATGACATCTGTTTGTAGGTGCCAACATAGAAAACACACACATTGCACATTTTAATGGAAAAAGTCCAAAATATTCACATTTTTGTAAACAGCAATTTTGCCTGAACACTGGATTCTGAGTGATATTTAATTTCTTCTTTTTGCTAGTCTGTAGTGTCTGATTTCCCTACAATGGACACGTACTACATTTGTAATAAGAAGGAAACTCAATAAAAGTTATTGAATAAAGGAAGCAACAGCTGAAAAGCTTTTTCTCCTGAGGAATCAGAAGATGCTGAGTGAGCTGCTTCTTCCCTGACAATAAGGACTATGCTGGCTTTGCCAGAAGCTTCCATGTGTCTTCCAGTGGAGACCATAAGGTCAGGCCTCTCTGTGGTCACCTGAACACATGGCCATTTTCAAGGCATCTGGCTCTGCACAACCTCTGGTTTTCTGGGTTCAGGTCATTTAGCCTACCAGTGTGTGGAGAGAGAAAGCTCTGCTGCTCTCAGCAGGCTCTCCCTGTGCATCCTCCTCACCCCTGACCCTCTGTCATGCCTCCTCTTATATATCACCCCTCCTCATAGCATCCAAACCTACTGTGACATCTGTTTCCTTTTTAAAAAAAAAGATTTTATTTATTTATGCATACAGAGTTGGGGTATAGACCAGAGACGCAGTGGGTGAGAGGAGTCACCAGAGACAGAGTGGGGAGCACAACAGTCAGATCAACTGAAACACACTGCTGAGGGGAGCAGCGGGCTAGGCAGGAGAGGTCTGCTGCGCCATGTAGGTCACTTCCCTGGCCAGGGATCGAACTCACATTGTAGAGGCTGTGGAAGTCCCACAGTGTGGTGTTCAATCCCTTATGCCACGAGGGAGGCCCTACTGTGACATCTGTTTTATCTTGAGAATGTGACTAACACACTGGTCCTACTTGCTTTTCCTTTCTCTCTTCAGTCCTAATTCCCTAAAATAAAATGACTTTTAAATCAACCAGTCCAACTTAACCTCTCCTGACACCTGGTCTTGCCCACCAAACATTCATTCAGACGTAAAACTCTCTATGCTTGTAACGCGACTTTTCGTTTCTGTCATTAAGCTAAATTCTCTCTTTAGCTCCGTGCATGCCACCTTTTCACTCCCCACCTGCTCTAAACCTCAGGGTCATCTCTAGCTGTCCCTACTTGAACTTTCCACAGCCTGTGAAACCAACTTCAGCTGTGTCTTTTTCAAACAACCCTTCTTACCATTCCTCCAGCCCTCTCCTTCATCCAGGCCTCCTGCAGGGTCCTCTTGATGCCTCTCTCCTTCCCACTTCCCCTGACTCTCCCTGTGTTATATATGTGACTCTTTGCAAAAGGTCACATACTTTTTTTAAAAAAAAAGGTTTATTTATTTGTGCATACAAGAGCTGGGGTACAGGCCAGAGGTGCAGGGAAGTAGGAAGCAGAACAGGCAGACTGACTGAAATACACTGCTGAGGGGAGCAGCAGGTGAGACAAGAGAGATCTGCTGTGCCATGTGGGTCAGCTCCCTGGCCAGGGATTGAACTCGTGCTGCAGTGGCTGCAGATGCTTCATAGTGCAGTGCTTAACCCATTGTGCCACCAGCGAGGCCCCTAGCAACCACAATTTTGAATATAGTTTATATAGATAGGAACAGTGAGTCATTGACATTAAACCCATGGGAGGGTTCTAGTTCTGAGTTGTCCAACCTAAAGATGGGCTGGTGCCACAGGAAGGTGTTATAGGATTTACCCTTTTCCTTCCTAAAGAATGTGGTGCAGGGTGTCCCTTGTGGCGTAGTGGGTTAAGCAACACACTATGAAGCAGACCACAGCCACTGCGGCACGAGTTTGATCCCTGCCGCCGGCCAGGGAAGGGACCCACATGGCGCAGCAGACCTCTCCTGCCTCTCCCACTGCTCCCTTCAGCATTGTGTTTCTGTCTGCGCTGTTCCCCACTTTGTCACTGGTGGATCCTCTCACCCCCCCACCTCTGGCCTGTGCCCCAGTTCTTGTATGCATAAATAAATAAGTCTTTTTTTAAAAAAAAAGAATGTGCTGCAGAGGTGCAGAGGGTGGGCCCCCATTGTTGAATCTCTCCTTGGTCATTAGTGGGGGTAAAAAAGACTGGCTTTACCCACAGGCAGCAGATACTGCAGAGCTATTTCAGACTTGAAATCTATGTAGGTGGCTTTGCTCTCTGTCTGCCAAAACATTTTATAGCATATTCACACACATATGAGGAACAGGTGAAGTAGACGTTAATGCTATATTTTATTTAACTGAGTATAACCAAAATAGTGTCATTCAGCACGCAATTAATAGAAAACAATTATTCATGAGGTATTTTTACCCCTCTGGTATATCTCAATTATACCAGCCACTTCAAGGACTCAATACCACAAGTGGCTGTAAGTGCCGCAGGGCCCCAGTGGCAGGCCCCACCAGGTCCTGTTGCAAGCACACTGCCACCTAGTGGACAGATGCTCCTTGATTAAAACCATCTCAAACACTGAATCTGTATCCAGGGGGACAGCACAGGGGACCTGAAGACTAGCTCCTCAGAAAGAAGAACTGGGGGGAGGCGTCGTTGCTGAGTCGGTCCCCAGGCCAGATAGGCAGCCATGGAGCAAAGTCAAATCACCACCCCTGCCTATTCACGAAATTTGGCATGGTTCGCTCTTGTTTCCTAGTGACAAGGATTAAGAAAAAAATGATATGTTTTTCAGGATTTCTGCTAGGACCGATCTTTCAAAATGGCAGAGTTCCTTTTTTTTTTTTTTTTTTTACACCACTCAAATGATGTAAAGACCCTCTCCCTACAGGTTATATTACTTCTCTTTTAATCCATGGTAAAAACTTGATTTCTTTTGAAGCCGTGCATTTCCATTCATATTGGATTCCAGTTAACCAGTGTTTTTTTCCCAGTGTAATTGACTAGAAATCCTTGATGAGGGCTGATGTGACTTTAGACTTCTGAATTATCCCCTAGTTGACAGGAAGCTTTACACATGGCTTTCCATGAATAAAATGATGAAACTACATCACTCAAGAGAGGAGTGTTGGAACTCACGCAGCAGGGAGACTAGAAAGCAAGCGAGGTGTTTGCTGATTTAGCACGGAGAGTATTTTTGGCACCCTGCTGTCCTCAGGATAGTGTTGAGCTTTGTGCAGACACAGATGTGGCACCTACCTTCAGGGAGATTATAGTCTACCCAAGGCTGACAGGCAAAATGATCACAGATAAAAATGACAAGAAAAACAGCATCATGGTTGTCTACAGGGGTATACGTGTTTGAATTGCAGCATGGGGCAGAATGTAAACTGATGTAAAGCAAAGCATTTGAGGACAGTAAGAAGAGAATTTGGTTCTAGTCTCAGCCCTACCACCACCTGGCTGTGTGACCATCTCTCAGTCACACAACCTTTCTGGTCCTCAGCTTCATCACCTCATATTGGCAATGGAAAATCTAGAGGATTTCAGTTTCTAGAGGAGAGGGCCAAGGAGAAAGGAAACATAGATGCATAAGAATTGCAATGATTGTCTCAGGAAGAGTTTTCCAGCACTGGGAGGGCATGAGTCCAGCACAGGAAGAGGACTTGGGGTCAGAAGGAAGGATGCTCAATGGATAACCAAGAGAACGGGATGGGCTGGGATGTCTGCTTTTTCTGCTCCAGGGATGCTGAGTGATTATCTCGTTGTGAGTAGGAAGCTGGCCTAAACTGTTGACTTACAGAATCTAGGGATCTTTGCGATAATCCAGAATAACAGTCTTGAAAACTGTGTTAAAGAATGCTAGTCCCTTCTGAGGTTAATCAGTATTTAACAAGGCAGACTTCTTTGCCTCAGGGCTTTTCAATATCCTTTAATTTTCCCAAAAAGCAGGAAGTATGAAACATTTCCCAGACTTATTCAACTACGAAGTCCTTTATTTGAAGGTACATTGCTTGGGAAGCGCTCAGGGAGCACACTTTGAGAAATACAGCTCGAGTCCAGCTCTACCTCGATATAAGTAAGGAAACTGAGGCCCAGAAAAGGCAGGAGGCAAGTCCAAGGTTCACAAAGACCGTGGCAGGGCCAAGATTAGAATGTTTTTGGTTTTGCTTTGTTTTGTCTCCAAAAGGGCAGGTTTATTATAAAAAGAGGTGGGAAGTAAAGGATGCTTGCTCAGACACAAGCGGGCAGAAAGAGCTGCCCCTGAAAGGGACATGTTTGTTAAGAGAGGCCTGCGTGATCGCCGGCAGGCAGCCTTGGGAGGAGAGCTGCCTCTGCTGCTTGCAAAGGGAGGAGGTTGGCAGAGACTTACCTGCTTAGGCACAGGTGGGCAAAAGATTGCTGCCTGGAACGTTGATTTGTCACTCCAATACTCAATAATTAGTTTTTCCCATTTTATTATTCTTTTTAAGATATACAAATGGACCTACAAATTAGACAGGATATCTGCATGCCACCCCCCTCCCCCCAGCTAAAGAAATAAGGCATTGCCAATACAGTGAAAATCCCTGCACACCCCTTTATTGTCTCCCCATGGGAATGCCCAGTCCTGAATTTGATGACAGCATTCATGGAACTTCTGGTGGAATTTCAAATAAATCACATCGTCTTGGGAGGATCCTCTTTGCACCTTCTGTGGTTGGTAGATTGTGATAGTCTGAGAATTAAAGACAGAAACAGAATATCCTGCTTGGCCCAGAAGAGCAAAGATTAAAAGCTTATGGAGGAACTCCTCAGGTAACCTCCCTGAGCTCCCAGCACCCAGGGGAAAAGATTAAGAATCGAACTTTTTTATTCTCAAATAGGCTCTTCATATGGTTTATTAATTCTGTTAGATGTGGGGGTGCGTCTTGCTTCATTTCATGCGAGTCATTTGTAGCATGAATTCACTGCACCTCCCCTCCCATCCGCAGGCCAGATGGGGAGCCGGGTGCTGTATAAATGTTTAATTGTGGCACAGTAAAAATATTTGCTTTCAGTTGCTGGAAGCTACTGAACGGAGGTAGGGCTGTCTACTAGCGTTGCCAGACTTCATTCTAATGAGAACAGAAATAAAGGCTGATTAAATCAAATTCCCCATAGTGTAGAACCATTTAAATAAATGTTTCATATTGTTTGCATGATGCTTTTAAAATGTAACAGCTGCTTATGTAACCATTACTCTGGACATAAATCATTCATTGCCATCACCACTGTCAGAACAGCACTCAACTCTCCTTCCTCTGCTAACATTTTCATTACTAGAGGACTTTTCAGACCTTGCAGATCCTTTGGGTTTCCCCCTTCTTTGCCCTCACTGGTTGCAGGAGCATGTGGAAAGGGATGAGGAATGAAAGGCAGACATGAAGCCAACATTTACCTTGTGTATATACTATTGAGTTGGCGTTTTCACGTTTCATTCTCATTACAAGAAGGTAATGTAGTTCCCATTTAACACCTGGAGATACTGAGGCGGGTAAGTATGAAGTAATGTGCCCAAAGTCCCATAGTAAGTATAAGGCCTGGATTCAAACCTAGGTCTGTGTGAACCTTGACTTATCACTGTCTAAGAATAAAGGACATGTTATCCACCCCCCCACCCCCCCACACACACATGCTTCCAGACATCAGCCTTTGACATAGATGCGACCAATGCAGTCTAGGGCAGGGCTTGAGAACCAGGGATCCTTTGGGTTGAGACTGGGGCTTGGGGGGAGGATCTAGAAGATATTCTGACCTGAACTCCATTAACAGGGCCAGCACTCTGTGCCAAGTCTTTATCAACTCTCACCTGCTTGCTGAAAAAGCCTCCCCTGTCTGCTCTATCTCCATTCTTGCCCATTTCAACCCATCATGCACCCAGAAACCTTAGTCATCTTATAAAGCAATATATCAGATCATGCCATTCTTCTGTTTAAAAGCTTCCAGTGACTTCCCTCTACTCTTAGAATAAAACCCAACCTTTCTTCTTGGCCCTCAAGGCCCTGTGTGATATGATCTCTACCAATATGTGCTCATTCTCCTTATCACTCTTCTTTGTTGGGATACTATGGTTTCTTCCTGATCCTCAGACACATGAAGATAATTTCTACCTCAGGACCTTTGCACATGCTGGAACTCTTCTCACCCAGATCTTCCATTGACTCACTCCAACCTATCCTTCAGACTTCAACTCAAAGTTATCTCCCTAGAAAAGTACTCCCTATGCCCTAAAAGTGTTCTTCCAACTTATTGTCTATTATATGCTTCTATTTCATTTACTTTTAGCATTTAGCAATTTCTTGACTTAATACTTTCTGCTTCACTTAGAATGTGAACTCCATGAGAGATGTCTGGCTATTCACCCATTTCCCCAGTCCTAAAATGATGTCTGGAACAGAGCAGGTGTCCACTAAATGTTCATTTAATCATTGATATTAACTTGCCATATTCATGTCCCCTATAGCCAAACTGGGCCTACCCTAACTTGGCCCTAAGAAACAAGAATCTGATTCCAAAAGCCAGTTGCCACCTGCAGGCCAGGTTTCCTGTAGGTGCTTCACTGACCTCTCTCTTGAGGTAACCCAGTCAGGGGATAACTGAAATCATCCTATGATGACATCATTCTATGATGACATTGTCCTATGATGTCAGTCATGTGATATACAGAAAGCTGGTGAAGAAATCCAGGAGACCCTTGGGGGTTCCCTGTATTCAAAGGAAAGAGGGGTAATTAGAATCCCTTGAATCCATTCCCTACCCAGCTTTGCAAGACTGAGTATAAAGAAGAAATAGACTATGAAGCTGGTCATTCCCAGCACCCTCCTCAAGAGCCTGGACACACGTACTATAGCTACAACTGCTTCACTTCGCCTTCACCACTGCCTCTATCAAGTGGTCATTTTTGTGCTGCTGCTGGCAAGGCTTCAACATCCCATTTTGGCTGGTCAGAGTCTCACCATGATGCCTAAATTGGTTCAAAATCCATACTTCCTCTTGCAAGTGCCCCTTCCTCAACAGGGCAGATCAGAGAGCACATCCCAGACCCCTTAGTGCTAGGATTTGGGATGCCAGTCACATAGTCACATATGCTCAAGCAAGATTTGGAGGGCAGACGCCATATTCCCACTTGTGTTGGCAGGCAAGGTCCCGCACACAGCCGCCCTGAGGTCCGACACCTCCTGAGGCCTGCATGCAGCTGCAGCGTGTGCTCCTGAGCTCAGCATTTCAGCAGCAGTCTCAGAGGTCATGGCCCCCGTCGCAGAGGTCAGTTTCGCAGTGTCCTGGAAGCCATCTCTGGAGACCACTTCTCCAGCCTTGCCTATGATTTCATAGACCTCCCTTCAGGGAATCCCTCTTTAAAACATTCAGTTGGGGTTCCTCTTTCTTGCACTGTGGCTGATACAGAGCCCTTCCAGGGGTGACTGTCCTGTATCTTCAGTGCCGAGCACAGAGGAGGTGTTTGTTAATGCTCTATGCAGAAGAGGTGTCACTTATACATGCACATGTCCATGCGTGAACACACACCCACAGTTTTAATATTATCAGGCACATCGAAGAATGAGGCAGCTGCTCTGTCCCAGACAGACCCTGCTAATAACACTCATATATTATTTGGTTCCTGTCCCAGCTCAAATTGGAAGCCTGACCGTCTCCTGCTTTGCCTCCTGTGGGGAGATACGCTGGGACACAGAAAAGAGCAAGGGTTTGAATCCCGCAGTCAAATCAGCTACCACTCTGAAGTTCAGTTTTACTGGACTGTGAGTGGAGATGTTAATTGCATCTGCCACTAGGGTCTTTGTGTCAAGGTGTCAGATGCACACTCAGATTTTGACCCCCTACCTGTGCCTGCAGCCAGCCTGAGTGCCATTGATTTACCCCAAAGAACATTTCACACGTGACCTGGGTTTCCACTGCAGAGCCAAGAGAGAACTCTTGAGGAGGCAACGGTCTCCAGCAGGCTCCCAAGGTGCACTGCTGGAAGACTGAGCTGAGACTAGTCTCTCCCACTAACCTGCCTAGCATAAAAGAAAGCAATGCTTTGGCCTTACGCTGGAGGAACCGTGCCAGCTGCAGCTACTATACTGACCCAGGGCTTTCTTTACATGAGAGGGAGAGGGCTCCCCTTGGTGGAAACTGAGAGCAGGACAGCAGGCTCCATGCTTCCTGCTGCAAAGGAAGGGAGTGGCTTCCTAGAACTTCGATGGGGTCACCTGCAAAGTGGAGGCAAAAACCCCTTCTCTCCAAGGCCGTGATCTTAATGAGGTCACCCATTAGGCACATACTAAGACAGACTTTGGTACATTCAGACTATCACATTCGAACTATCAGCCAGAGCCCTCTACTCCTAGCCCATTTCCTGGCCTCCAAAGACTGTATAAGACTCTGGGTCAGGTGCTGGGTCAGGGTGGACATAAGCACTGCAGCTACAACTGCCTCCTTTCATTCTCACCACTGTCTCTATGAAGTGGTCATTCTCATTTCCCTCTGAGAAAGGCACAGAGAGGTGAGGGTATATGCTGGGCTCACACAGCAAATAGGTGTTAAAACCACACATCCATCCACACACCCTATACTGGTTGAGGCCTGGAAAGGGAAGCTTCCCCAGTCTGGGACCCTTGCATCCCAAGCCCCTGAATTCATAGCTGAACTTTTGTACCACCTCTCCACCATTTCCAGCATGCTGTGGGCTTTAGGACTGCTCTCAGGTTGTGCCCTTGGGGTCTTCCACTTGCCACTCCTGTCTCCCTCCTGAGAAGCAGCTCCCCAATCCTACCTTCACCCTTAGAAAAAGCATCCAGCTAGGCTGCTGGGGCCATGTGGTGAGAGGTAGCTCTTCCTGTAGCATCTGCGCCCAGTTCCCAACTCTGGAGTCAGCACACTGAGTCTCCTAGATGAGGACTAAGAGTTGACTTCAAATTCAACATTTGACTTACTGAATATGATAAAATTATCATTGTTATATTTGTAATTGGGATTCCACCTTTTAGGAATGCCTTCTTCCCTCCTCCCTGGTGAACTCCTATTCATGCTTCAAAATCCACTCCAGTGTTCCCATCCCACTCATTTCCTTCCTTACTCTCCAGATGTGTCCCCAGAGAAAACCTCCATCATTTTCCTCAATGAAAAAGTTGAGAGAAGTCTAAATTGCTCTACCTAAGAAAACAGAATGAAAAGAAAGAGAGGCAAGATGACAATGAAGCACCTGAACTCTGGAGAAAGAGCAAAATTGGTTAAGGGTTTGCTTTCAAATGCAGAATGTTGAGATATAATGCCCTCTTCAGTCTGTCCACAAAAACTCAAGTCAAACTCTCCATGTTCACCAAATACTTTTGGAACTGGACTTTTGTTTCCTTTTGTGGTGTGTGTGTGTGTGTGTGTGTGTATGACTGAATTTAGCAGCAAAGAACATAATATCTGACTTAAAAACTACCTGATATTTATGTCATGGAGCAAGAGGTCAGGGTGTAGGCAATTTTAGGACTGTTGAGTCAGAAGCTTCATCACAGCAAAGCTTGGGGGTGGGGCAGGGAAGACTCCATGTATTTCTGCTGCCCTGCCTCCCATCACAGGACCACCATGTCTGCTGTCCTCATACCACCAACCACCTCAAAGTCAGACAGGAAGAAAAGTGTGTGTCTCCTTTACCTTCCCACCTTTGTGTAGGGAGGAAGATGTTTCTTCCTCTTCTTAATTTCCCTTTGGTGAGACTTGACTCTGTCCCTGACCAACTGAGGGGAGCAGGGGTTGGCTGTTGAGTGAGCAGCTGTCATAGGGCAGCCCAATGGCGTCACTTATCCTCAGGTGACAAGATGGGTGGGGAGCATGAGCATGGATGGGCCTTCTCTATTGCACCCCAACTACAAGCCCAAGAAATGCCCTTCCCATGTCCTTTCATTATGGAGTCTCAGAATGAGAAAAAAGTGAAGGAGGTCTTCATTTGATACATCTGAACACCCCTCTCTCCCAGGTGTGACACCTTGAAGTGTTAGGAAGTTTCTTCCATTAAGCCCAAGGTCATTTCCAGGTGATTTCTCCTTGTTCCCGTCCTGTCCTACTTCATGCATTTTCCTTCAGCAGCCCATATTCTATGTCAGCCACCATAGGGGTCATTTTAAAACACAGTTCTGGGTTAGACTTGCCATTCTCCTTGCTAAAACCCTTCAGTAAGGTCCCAGTGTCTAACTTTATGGCAGGGCATAGAAGTCTCATGACAGAACAAATTCAGCCTTATCTGTCTTCCTTATTTTTCTTCCGCCAACACATACATACTTATACCGTAGAAAATAGCACACTGAGGTGATCATTATACCTCCCCCATGCTATTCTTTTGTTCAGGTTGTCTGTTTGCCCAACATTCCCTTCTGTATTCTCTAGCTTGCAAACTCCTACACATACTTCAAAGCTCATTTCATTTGTCCCTCCCTAATAACTATTCCACTTAAAAGATTTGCATTGTACTTCCTTGGCTCCTATTATACTCTACATGGGGAATGCAGCACTTAGCATTATTTGGTGAATTTCTAAGCACTCATTTCTACCAGAAAACTCAAAAATGCTATAGGACAAACACCTTTGTAACCCTGTGCTTGAAGCAACTACTCAGTAAATGCTTGGTAGACAAAGGCTTACCTTGAGACACCCAGTTCCCTGTCAGGGACAGTGAAGGACAGACCTAGAAAGGAGCTGTTGTGAGGATTATAGGAGATGATGTGCAGTTCATCATTCATAAAGAGTGACCCAGAAATGTTAGTTGTAGCTATTACAGGTGTACCTCATCTTATGATGATTTGCAGATACTGCATTTTTTTAATGCCAGCAAAAAAAAAAATGAAGGTTCAGATGATAGCACCTTTTAGCAATAAAATATTTTTAAATTAAGATATGTGCATTTTTTAACATGTAGTGTTATTGTGCAATTAATAAACTATAGTGTACACATAACTTATATACAGCAGAAACCCAAAAATTCACGTGACTCGCTTTATTGCAATATGTGCTTTATTATAGTGTTGTGGAACTGAACCTTCAATATCTCTGAGTTGTGACTATATTGTTGCTGCTGCTGTTGTTTATTGCTGGGCCTCAGCCCTGCCTTTCACTGACCTCTTCACTTGACCCGAAGGGAAGGGACCGGGCTGCCTCCTGGATCCCAGAATTTGCTCCCTGTCTGTCTTCCTCACACAGCTGAGACTATCCAGGCAAGGTTCTGTCCCACTCTTGGGAAAGACCCCTTTCCCTCCAAGTCTCTCTCCTCCTACAGGGCAGTCCCTGTCACCTCATCAGTAGATGCTGGCAAAGCAGGTTCAGCCTCGTCCCTCTGAGTCAGAGAAACGGATTCCAATTAAGGAAACTGATGAACACGGTCTCATTTTATAGGCAATTGGGCTGTGAATAGAAGCAAGCATTAAAGTTTACAAACTCGACAGAAACCAGCTGGCCTCGCTGCTCATCTTCCCTGGTTGAGCCACGGCCTGTCACGGTGCTTCTTTGTTTACTCGATAAGTGTTCGTGGAGTGAGCGAGGAGCGTGATGGAGTCTTACTCCCCACCTTCAGTGGTGGGAGAAAATTCCATTCATTCTTTTGTTTGGTGTATGGTCTCCAAATCATGTGTCAGGCTCTGGAAACTGCTTTCTCATGTGCTTTTTCTTCTCTGGCATGACTCCAGAATCTGCAACATAAGGAGGGGCTGAGAAACCAGGAAAGGGGCTCCAATGTGTAGACCTCCCACTTGCACTGAGATCCCTACTGTCCAAGTCCCCAGGGCCTGGAAGTCCAAGTCCAATGGGGCACAGTCTGCAGCAGCTCATCTCCCTAGACCTGGAGTATCCCCATTATACTAGTCAGGTTGTCCAAAGAAAAAGGACCAGGAGGAGTAGGTAGAAGGGAGAAAGGGCCAGAAGAATAGGCAGTGTTGAGGCACAAAGGAGATATCATCCCATATACCTCTAGGATCTTTTAGGCTGGGAAGTAATCCAACAAGCATCAGACAGACTGATCTAAGAAAAAGTCATAGGGAAGTCTGATAGTAACATGAATACCTCCTGCATACATGGGAGATCAGCTTGACTGAATATCTCACCCACTTCAGACTCCTTCTTAAGTATCCTAGCTAAGACAGAAAAGGGACCAGGGGAGAACGTGAAGGTCAACTGAAGAGGTTGCTACAGGGCCTCCCTGGTGCCGCACTGGGTTAAGCACCACACTATGAAGCAAACTGCAGTCACTACAGCACGAGTTAGATCCTTGCCCCTGGCTAGGGAGGGGACCCACGTGGCACAGCAGACCTCTCTTGCCTTGCCCGCTGCTGCCCTTGGCAGTGTTGTGTTTTGGTCAGTCTGCCTGTTCTGCTCCCCACTGTCTGGTGAATACTCTCACCTCCTGTGACTCTGGCCTGTACCTCAGCTCTTGTATGCATAAATAAATAAATCTTTTAAAAAAAAAGAGAGAGTTTGCTAGGGAAGACAGAGTAGACAGAAATATACAGATTAGTTCTGATTCTCCATTCAAAAGACAGAAGGAAATTAAGTATTCCCAGTACATGCTTTTATAGAAATTTGTGTGTAAATATCTTTTTTCAAAAACCACCTCCACCCAGCCTTCTGAGCTTCTCCCATGAAATCAACCTTGCATCAAAACAGTGGCAGATTTTTTCTCTCCTACAAAACGTAGAGCTAAAGATAAAGATAGGGGCCTCCCTGGTGGCGCAGTGGGTTGGGCAATGCACTATGAAGCAAACTGCAGCCACTGCAACACGAGTTCGATCTCTGCTGCCGGCCAGCGAGGGGACCCACATGGCACAGCAGACCCACATGGCACAGCAGACCTCTCCTGCCTGGCCCGCTGCTCCCCTCAGCAGTGTGTTTCAGTCTATCTGCCTGTTCTGCTCCCCACTCTGTCTCTGGTGAATCCTCTCACCTCCCGCAACTCTGGCCTGTACCCCAGCTCTTGTATGCACAAATAAATAAATCTTAAAAAAAAAAGATAAAGATAGATACATGAGAACATTTATTATAGGAATTGTACTGCATGATTATAGAGGTCCAGAGCCCTGTGATCTGCCATCTTCAAGCTGGTGGTGTAATTCAGTCTGAATCTGAAGGCTCATGAACCAGAAGCACTGATGTCTAAGAGCAAAAATAGATGGACATCCCAATTCATGCAAATGTGCCCTTTCTCTGCCTTTTTGTTCTATTCAGACCCTCAGTAGATTAGCTGATGACCACTTGCATTGGTGAAAGTAATCTTCCTTACTCAGTCTACCAATTCCAGTGTTCACAGAGACATCAGGAAATAAAAATTAGCCACCTGGGCATCCCTTAGCCTAGTCAAGCTGGCACATAAAATTAGCCGTCATACCTGCCCAGACTCTGCCAGCTCATGTCTCATCACTTTTATGGACTTAAGGAGCTCAGTCTGCTCTGAGCTCTTTCTCCCTTCTACCTGCTCCTCCCCCTGTACCCTCTTCTCAAAGACTCAAGGCCACTAAAGGCTGGATTCATCCTTCTTTGTTTGGCCTCGAGTGTTTTGTCTTTTTCCTTTTTTTGAAATAAACCATTTTTTAGAAACTGACATTTTCATAATA
This sequence comes from Galemys pyrenaicus, assembly GCA_019455555.1. Classification (NCBI taxonomy): domain Eukaryota; kingdom Metazoa; phylum Chordata; class Mammalia; order Eulipotyphla; family Talpidae; genus Galemys; species Galemys pyrenaicus. The sequence continues at coordinate 4,021,223 of JAGFMF010011606.1, read as the reverse complement.
TAGGGTGCTGACTTTCTTTCATTTAAAGTAGGGCAAGCTAGCAGCTCTGGACTGTGTAGAAATAATCAGGTGGAGCTAAAGGATGGGGCCTCAACTTCCAGCAGCCAAAGGACCACCCCTCTGCCCTCCAGACAATCATTTGTATCAACATATAGACATTTATTTTATGTTTTAACTAGAATTAAGAGGATGGGAATTATTTAAACAGCAAAATTATTCAAATGAGGATGTGTGTAAAGCATATGGAATGGTATCTGGTACTTAACTGGACCTTACACAGTTATTGAGTAAATAATTTGACTTTTAAAAAGACAGACCAGGTAGCTCTTCTGCCACAGGTATCTCTTTTTCCTTCCTTTTTGTAATTAATCTGCCCTTTTGAAGTGTTTAAAAAAAAGGGGGGGGGGAGCTCCCTGGTGGCGCATGGGGTTAAGCACCACACTATGAAGCATCTGCAGTCACTGCAGCAAGAGTTCAATCCCTGGCCAGGGAGGGGACCCACATGGTGCAGCAGACCTCTCCTGCCTCGCCCGCTGCTCCCCTCAGCAGTATATTTCAGTTGATCTGCCTGCTCTGTTCCCCACTCTGTCTCTGGTGACTCCTCTCACCGCCCCCCACACCTCTGGCCTGTACCCCAGTTCTTGTAGGCATAAATAAATAAATCTTTAGAAAACAAGTGTAAAAAAGTTTTTTAAATAAAGAATAAAATAAAAAGACCAACTGAGCACACAAGATTAGAATCCTGGCTCAGACTGGAAACTTGAGGGGCCAGTTGTTTGTAGGGTTGATTCATGACCATGGGGCTATGATATAAGGCCATGTCATCAAGGAAGTTCAGATGACATGACAATGACTTTGCAGCCTAAATATAGAAATTAAAACCAGGCCCATACTTTGAGGCTGGCAGCTGATTTTTTTTTTAGGAATTAGGCAACATGTACCCCATGAAATGCACAAGGTAGAACCTTGCGTGGAGCACAAATGGGTCTGGTCTAGGTGGTCTTGAATATTTCTCTGAGGAGGTGACAGCTGGACTGAGATCTAAATGAAAAGTATGAAATGGGAGAAGAGCAGACAGAAGAGAAATAGTCTCGATGGTCCCCAAAATGGCTGCTTAGTCCCTTCCATTCCCAGCAGCCCCTTGCTCATGACACAAGGGGTGAGTTCAGACCAAATCACTGTGCAGGCCTTGTCCCCTCTTGCTTGGTCAGTGTCCAGAAGTCAGGGGACAGTTTGGCCTCTCCTTTGCACCAGACCTTTCCAGTGGCATCTGGGATAGAATCAGTGTTCAGTTTGGTCAGTTACTGTTAGTGCCACCTCCTGGGCTGTAATGCGAGGAGCCCTGGGACTTTCACTTCCCACCCCCAGATCAGGTGGCACGCTGCACAGGTACTCTCAAGTTCTTCCCCAGAATAGGATGGACAGTTACAGGAGGGCCAGGACTTCTGGCTCAGGATGCGCACCATGAGAACTCAGGCAGCAGCTGTCTGCAGGTCCCTGTGGACAGGAGGAGCACCAGGAACTTAGGTTGGCAAGGAGTGTGAAATGACTGTCAAACATGCTGCAGGTCCTACCCAGCTGCCAACCCGTGCCCTTGGATGATGCCGATGTGGGTCTGTCCTGGCTGGGAGGAACTAGCCAGAGTCGAATCTCAGAGAGTTCTGCTTGGTGTCCTAGCCTGAGGTCCATTCTGCACAGAGAACTAATCCTGGCCAGCTGCAGCTATACCAGTAGTGACCAGAAGAGGGCGGCACAGGCCGCATGCTGGCTGGCTCCAGGCCACCAGCCCAGGTTTTTCCCAAAATCCAGCCACTGGGGTTAGAGCATTCTTCCTCCACACTGCAGGCTGGAGAAGTCCTGGAAGTTCATTGCAGGTGGCAGGCACCCTACCCCCTCGTCCCAAACCCTGGGACTGAGGTCTTTCTGGCTTCTCTCAACTTCCTTAGGCATTTTACTTCAGGGGCCTCCATGGTGGCGCAGTGGGTTAAGCAACACACTATGAAGCAGACCACAGCCACTGCACATGAGTTCGATCCCTGCCGCCGACCAGGGAGGAGACCCACATGGCACAGCAGACCTCTCCTGCCTGGCCCGCTGCTCCCCTCAGCAGTGTGTTTCAGTCTATCTGCCTGTTCTGATCCCCACTCTGTCTCTGGTGGATCCTCTCACCGCCCACACCTCTGACCTGTACCCCAGTGCTTATATGCATAAATAAATAAATCTTAAAAAAAAAAAGTTTTACTGCAAACTAGGAGCAAGTCTTTGAACTCTTGCTGCAGAGCAGAGGATTCCAGAGCTTATAGGCCTAAACAGTTTATCCCCCAGTTTCAACTTCCTTATCTGTTAAGTGGGGCTTGAAGGGGTCATTTGTTAAGGTGAATTTGTTGCTTGTTAGCTCTCTATACCAGCACTGAGCTACATCCTTGACATTTTCTCCCAAGGAGGAAGTGTAATTGGTGTTGAAGGCACAGGACAAGGAAAAGGTGAGGGCTAAGCTTAATCCTGACCAGTGATGTGATTATGGACCAGCCACTAACGTCCATGAATACAGCCAAAATTCTGACTGCCCTGCACCATGGGGTTATGGGAGAACTAAATGAGAAGCCACCATGTCTAATCTTTAGAGACCACCCAGAGACCTTTCAAAGAGCAGTAACCCATTTTCTTTCCTCACCCCCATAGCACCTTCTTGTTTCCCACCACTATGTGAGCAGCCCCACCAAGCCCAGGGCCTGCAGGTTGCTGTAGGACGGCCCTTCCCATCTCAGTATAACCTACACTTAGGGCACTACCCCACACCCTACGTTGGCCAAAGCCATGCCTTTTCTCAATTTTCTGGAAAGCACAAATATGGTTTCCAGCTACATGATGGGATTCTGGAACTGGAACTGGGTGTGGGAGATAACTCTATTTTCACAAGCTGCCGGTGATTCTGAGAACCTCTGCTCTAGGCAACCAGATTGGGGAATAGTATTCCAAAAGAATTAATTACTGCAAGTGAAGAGGACAGGAGAGCCATTATGCAAATACGCAGCCATTTAAGGCTATTCCTCTCCGGGAGAGAATGTGGGATCCAGGTAAAGAATGCAGCTAGCTAGCTCAGGCAGAGGCAGAAGGCTGCTCCCTCACAGGGCCAATTCCTGCTCTGCCTGATGGAAACATAGATCTTCCAGGTGGCAGAAGACAGCCTGGAGGGCAGAGACCAGGACCTGAAAGGTTCAACTGTCCTGCTAGCAGTTCTCAATCTCCAGTAAGCTGCAGAATTCCCAGGGCGGGCTCACTAACACCCAGAGAGAGGCTGAGTGCCATCCCCACAGTCTCAGATTCTGCAAGTCTGGGGTGGAGCCTGGAATTTTGCATTTCTGACTAGTTCTTAGGGCTTACGTGTGCACACATGACTTTTCTCCTGTTTTCTGCTTGCCCTGTTTCATCTCAGCCTTCTTGACCTAGAACTAGCCCATAGGCCCCATTCTTAGCCACGGAGGCCAAAATTAAACCAAGAAGAATAACAAATTCAGCCCAGCCCGTTGGGATCTGCCATCCTTTCCAAGCTACAGAACACCTTCCGCTCCCCCACCATGCTGGTTCAAAACTGTGCCTCTGTGCCTTATGCAAGCCAACCACTGTCCCCAAACAAACTACAAACCCAGGCCCGCTCCTGTCCAAGAGACCAGAGGGATAAAATAACTGGCAGAGGAAGCAAGCTGCTGGGGCACTGGGGAACATTCACCCCAACTCTCTGGGTTCTTCTCAGGCTGGTCAAGCAAGCAAATTAACATCATACAGATGAGTAGGAGAAAAAGAACAAATTTAATTACATCAGTATGGAGGATTTACATTGCTGTAAATTCAAGAGTAAATGGGACAGACTGTGGGATTTTATTATTGAGCTAATGAATGGGGTAGGTCCCTGAGGGGCCAAGAAGGGAAAGGGGGACTCGCATGACAAGGAGAAGGTGACTCAGTGATTCTCAAGACGTTTGCCCTGCTGTAAAATAGGTGTCTCTGCTGGAAAGGTTACTTCTGGAGATGACCCTGAATCTGGGGAGTCTTCATTCTTTACCATTATCACTTAGGTGATGCTTAACAGTTTCTCTTAAAGCCCACAGGGCCTCGACTGACCTCAGCACCCCATGTCAGGGTGACATGCACTGGAAAAAACCTCTCTGAACATTTGGGGGGTGGGCTTAACTCTCAAAACCAAGATCTGAACTGTTAGCACCTGATGGAGGGGTTCCCATCATGTATTTGTGCCCACATATACAAAAGTAAAGGAAGCATTATTTTAGTGTGAGAGGTTTTTTAGTAGAATTGGGGTGCATAGAGAGAAAGAAGAAAGGATTTCAAATAATAGTTTCCCGATAAAATGCCACAAAGTACCCATCCCTTCATGAGCAAATATTCAGCCAAAAAGGGTTGGCCCAAAGTGGGGCTGCTGAGACCTGAAAGCTTGCCACAAGTCTAAATTACCTTCTGACAGGGACCCACAAGGAAGGTGTTAGGCAGGTAGGTCCCAGAGAGCTGGGACAAAAAGACTCAAATTTCAAAATATACATGAGAATCACTGGCAAGCATGAAGAGAGGGGGCGTGTAGAGCAGAACAGAATCCTCCCATCCAAAGCTGCACTCTGTACACAAGTGGTGAAGAGTGTCCAGATAGGGTCCAAGACGCCCAGGCTTTCTCTTACCTCTTCCTATCTTAGAACTGCATGAAGCTCTAAGTTACCTGGGTTTTTCACCTCTAGGCCTTTGCACAAAGTCTGGGGGGCCACCCTGCTGTAGATTTCTGGTGTCTCTCAGCCCTGTGCTTCCAGCTTCAGACTGAGCCAAACTTGGGCCACCAAAAGAAGCCCCTCCCCAGAACTGGGGTCAAGGCTGATACCCTGGACTCACTCTGTTTTGTCATTCCTGAAATCAGGCTCTCCTGAAGCCTCCCTGCACCAGACCAATAGTTCTAAAAAAAATGGAGGTTTTCTAAAAAAATCAGGTGTTCTGGCTCCACCAACAGGTCAAAGCGGCTCACCGACCCCTCTAAGCATGGGGCTCTCCTGGCCCCTCTGGGTCTCTCTCATGCAGGTCGAGTGAAGAGAAAGTTTCAATAATTATTACATAGAAAATGTATTAGGTAATCAAAGTGAGGATTTCAAGCTGGGAAGCAGACCAACAGATTCTACTCTGTGAGAGCTGCTCCGTCCCTTACAATTTCCAACTCAGTTTCTGTACCTGGTTACAGAATAACATACATGTAGATGAGAAAGGAAGGAGCAGAGAGAATTTTTTACTGGTGGTAGAAAATGTAATTGTGTTTGGCACGGGATTTCTGGTTTTCATCTATAGGTTTAGATCTTACAATTTCCTAAATGATCTTAAAATAAACAACTGTCATACTGCCTGTGTACAGAGCAGGGCAAATGCTGGGGTTTTGTCATTTGGCTGACTTCTAAAGAATGCACTGTGGAGACACAGAGGCTAGGTACCTATTGTTAAAATTGTTAAAATATTTTTAGCTGGCTCCTTGGTCATTAGTGGAGGCTGGAAGTTTGGTTTTGCCCACAGGCAGCAAGCATGAGCACTTCACAGAACAGAGCCTGTTCTGATTTAAACCTACGTGGACGGCTTTGCTCTCCTGCCTGCTAGAGAAGGGGAGGGGGTGTCCCAGAACATTTACAATGTGTTCACACACCCTTCAGCATCCCTGACCCTGCCGACTGGCCAGCTTCTCTTTCCCTTCCCTACCTGCCCCTTTCTGCCTTTTATCATCCCACCCCCAGGCCAGAGCAATAGACAAGACTCTTGTGTTCACACTTGGGGTTCCCTTTTAGCAGCAATCCCAGGCTGCCCTCCTGCTTTCCTGGGGGTTGTTCATCCCATAAAGCCTGTGCCTGCCACACTGTTAGGGACCTATCCAGGCCTCTCTAGTTGCTTTTTCACTTGCCAGAGCCTGAGTACTTGGGAGTTTGTATCCCACCTCCACTCTCCTTCCCTAGGACCTTGACCTCCCTTGGGGGAGGCCAGCAACCCTGCAGCAGTGCCAGTAGCGCTTCCCAGCACCCGTCCCCGACCCCAGGCCCCAGGACCTGCTGAGAGCCCAGCCTTGCTCAGGCACCTCGTCTTCCTCCTCTTTGTCTTCCTCACTTCAGCCTGTTTTCCCCGCAGGCACTTCCAAAACAAACCATTTGAACAAACGGTCCCCTCTCAGGGACTGAATCTGAAAACCTGACCTATGACACAGGGTGTCACAGCTTAAGTTTGTGGCAGGCTAGGGGGCTGGGGAAGGCTGGGGAGAGCAGCAGGCCCCATGCAATGCAGAGGTCAGTTGAGGGCTTCTGTCCTGCTGGGCCCCCACCACTTCACCTGTGCTCCTGTGGCCCTTCCCTGAGCTTGTCCACCGCTTGCTTCCCTCCCTGGCAGGAGCCTCCTAGTCCACTCGAGCTCCCTGTCTCTGGAGGACGGTGAGCAGGAGAGGGGCCGTGGCACTTAGCACCTCCACTGTAAGTCCAAGAACCAACTAGAAGCTTTTAGTCCCCACCGACCCTTCTTCCTCTCCCTGCCCCCTACTGCCAGATGCAAATCAGTAGGGAATTTTAATTTCACAAATTGCAGCATTTACAAAGCTCACAGGCTAAGTGTCTGGCAGGCGCAGGTGGGGAGCGAGCTAGCTTGCAGGCTCAGCAGAGTGCCAGGGCCCCAGGCTGCCTTCCAGGAAGGTCCCCTCACCACCTGCCACCTCCACAGTGCCTTCCTGAAATGTGTCAGGAGAGCCAGGGTGATGAGAGGTGGAGGGGCTGAGCGTGGCATCTGCCTCTCAGTGGGAAGGAGACTAAATGTTTGCTGGACAGGAGAGCGGTGGCTGAGTTCAGTACCTTGTAGCCTCCAGAGGGGTGGTTTAGCTTGGGGAAGCTTCCGCCTCAGTATTTCCAGGTTAAGACAACAGGATGGGTCTGGGCAACCCTGAAGACTTCCTGCAGCCTCCCCTTCGCCGGGTCATGCAGGCCCCCTCCCCTGTTGGCAATTTTGCCCACTGGGAGCAGGGTCTGCAGAGCACCAAAGGGTGGTGTGCCCCACCCTTCATTCAACGAAGACCCTGCCTGGCTGGCCACAGGAGGCCAGAGAGACTAAGATAACTAAATAGAAAATTATCATAAGTCCCTGGCAAAAAAAAAGGCACTGGGTACATACATGGAGCTGTGGAATGGAGTAGAACTTTCCCTCTGTTCCTCTAGGTTCCTCCCAGGCTGATAGAGCATGCAAATATGATGTCAGCTTGGTAGGAGAAAATTCACCTGTGATTACCTACATCTGGAGGACCTACATGCACACCAGTTATAAATAACAGGGCTAAGGAAGGGGAGAGGGGCCTCAGGTTTCAAGGAGGCAGAGGTGACTGATATGGGAAGGACTCTTAGACTGTAATTCGTTGTAATTCTGCCCTAGATATAGGATTCTTCCATGAAAAAGATCATTTCTGGTAAAATTCCTATCTGGGTAAACACTCAATTTTCATTCTTCTAGGTAGTGAAGGGAGTGATAAAAGTTTCATTTGAAGCTGAGAGCCTTCGTTGATCTAGGCTTGAAATAATCCACGTGATTCGGTAGCACATTTTGGGAAGACTTGTTCTGAACATCGTGGTGGGGAGGGGGGCTGTTTTGAACACCTTGGGGAGACCTATCTTTCAGGTCCAAAAATGGGCTTAGTTCTTTCACAGGTTAAAAAACTGTACACCCCACAGGAAGGGACCTCCCAGAGGGCACCCAGAAATCAGAGGCCAAGTGCCATGAAGCTAACTGATTCCAGGTGAGGGCCTTGTTTGCCATCCCCACCCCCTCGGGAAAGCTGGGGGAGGCTTCTCTGGCCATCACAATCCTGAAGAAACGGGCTGTTTTGGTGAGGCCTCTGTTTTGTTCAAATGAGAAAAGTTTCAACCCAAATTAGCATAAGTAGTGCAGGGGTGAGTAAGTCACCTACTTAGCAAGCTTCAGGGGTCATGTCCCCAGAGCTCAAGTGATATGGGCAGGACTGGCTTCTCTCCGTCTCTTGCTCCACCTTCCCATGTGGGTCTTGTTTCTCGCAGTGCCTCCTGACGGTTTTTCATCCTCCAGATGGAAAACTGGCCTCTGGGCTCCCACCTCACGTCCTAGCAGGTGGGAGTCCCGTGGGAAAGAGTCAGCACCTTTGGCAGCAGCTTCTAAAGACCTCCCGGGCTTCTTGCTGATCAAACAGTTTATGTCATGTGCTCCCCTGGACTGACTGCTGAAACCAGGGAAATGAGACTCGCTGACTGGCCTTGGTCTGGACCACTTGGCCACCCCTGGAGTGGGGGGAAGCCCCTCCATATTTAGCCAACAGATATGGGGGGGAGAAGACACCGACGCACACATGCACACACACATCTAGGACTGTTGCAATAAGAAAAGGGCGGTGCCCAGGAGACAAACACAGATGTTTGGCCCAGGGGCTCATTGGAACATTGTCCTATGACTCCGGCTGAGATGGAAGGACTCTGAGCACAGGATTCCATTCTCTGACAGAGAGACACTGGGAGCCAAGCCGTTTCACTGGAAGTTCCGTGAGAAAAGTGAACGCCAGCATCTGATACGACAAACTGAGGCATTCCCCTGCATGAAGTGATTCTGATGAAGTCTTCCTCCATAGTCAACAAATGGGTTTTGTCTGTAAGAAATCAACCCTTTCTTCTCCAAATGAAAAACTCCTACCTGTCCTTTAAAAGCCAAGATAAGTGCAAACAATATCTCTTATGGCAACCCCTATAAGAACTGTCTTTGCTTTCATTCATTCATCTCGCCACTCAGTCACTCATTCATTCAACGGATGATGACTTACTGCTATGTCAGGCATTGGGTTGGGTGGGAGACAGAGGTGGATAAACAAGACAGAGTGGGCCCTACCCTTATGACTTCACACAATAGGTGGGGAAAGGAACTTATAAAACATAGAAATAAGTGGCAACTGTATTCATGGCACAGGAGAGGTGCCTAGTGCAATAAAGGGTTGGCGCCTACTTTGGCCTGGCCAGGAAGATGAGAGCTGTTTAAGGCTATGACCACTGAACCGAGAGCTTTACGGTGAGTAGAAGTGAATGACTTGAAGAGCTCAGGAGGTGAAGAGCAGCATGTATCCATGGAGGGAGGGAAGCCTGATGAATAGGAGTAATGGTTACAGACCACTCTTTCTGTAGGGAAGAAGGTAAGTGAGGCACAGGACAGAGAGGCTAACAGGGAGACCACATAAGACCTAGGGGCAAGCAGGAGTCAACGCAGTGGGGTGGTATCAAATCTGCATTGTGGGGGCCTCCCTGGTGGCGCAGCGGGTTAAACAACGCACTGTGAAGTAAAACCTCAGCCACTGCAGCATGAGTTCAATCCCTGCTGCCGGCCAGGGAGGGGACCCACGTGGCGCAGCAGACCTCTCCTGCCTCGCCCGCTGCTCCCCTCAGTAGTGTGTTTCACTACTCTCAGTAGGTGTGTGTGGGGTGAGAGACAGAGTGGGGAGCAGAACAGGTAGATTAACTGAAACACACTGCTGAGGGGAGCAGTGGATAAGGCAGGAGAGGTCTGTGGTCCCATGTGGGTCCCCTCCCCAGCACACACACCTCTGGCCTGTACCCCAGTGCTTGTATGCATAAATAAATAAATCTTAAAAATAAAACGTATGGGTGGACCACCCACCAAGACAAAATGTGATGGGACCCTAGACCAGGGTGTGGAGGTGCAGGGAGCTGGGCTGAGTCTGGTGGTGAATACGGCCAGGGTAGGAGAGCGTAGAGGCAGGTTTGTGGATGCTGCTGGTTCATAGCTAGCAGCTTGAACCATGGGGTCAGTGATAGTGTGATTTATCTAGAGAGGGAAGGCTGGAAGGTGCTGCAGAAAGGCAAGGGGAAATGTCACAGAGGCAGCTGGATTATCCAGGCTGGAACAAGAAAAGCCAGACTGGAGAGAGATCTTGGTAGTGGCAACTGAAGCTCCAGGGGCAGATGAGCTTAAACAGGTGGATGGTATGGGATCACAAAAGTAGAGAAATCCTCAAGAGTCATCATTTCTTAATAGATCAAGGGTTGGGCCCTCCCTGGTGGCACACTGAGTTAAATAAGCAATGCACTGTGAAGCAAACCGCAGCCACTGCAGCATGAGTTCGATCCATGCCGCTGGTCGGGAAGGGGACCCACATGGCACAGCAGACCTCTCCTGCCTCGCCCGCTGCTCCCCTCAGCAGTGTGCTTCAGCCAGTCTGCCTGTTCTGTTCCCTGCTCTGTGTCTGGTGGATCCTCTCACCGCCCACACCTCTGGCCTGTACCCCAGCTCGTGTATGCATAAATAAATAAATCTTTAAATAGATCAAGGGCCAAGGATCTGAGCAGGAGTAGCCAGAGAAGCAGCAGCAAAGCTGGGAGAGCACCTGCAGGGAGGCTCTCAACACAAAGGTTTGGAGGAAAGCCCAAGATGGTGTAGCTGAGGATCAGCCACAGAGGGGAGTCGTTAGCACCTTCAAGAGCAAGGTGAAGGGTGTGTTCCACAGCCCAGCGGTGGAACTTTGGCATCGGGAATACAATCACCCAGAACTGCAGATGGACAGATGCAAAGAGGAATTGGGGCAATAATTTCCTGACCACTTCTGCTTTCAATTCTTCTAGCACCTCTCCTTGGCCAGACCCCACTAGAAATAAGAGGTAAGGAGGTCAGGGTGGTACAGGCCATGGAGTCAAAGCAGGGCATGAAAGGGCAGAGAATGAGTGGACCAGGAGGTGGGGGAAATGGAAGAAACAGACAGCCAAGTGAGTGTGGTGTCCTGGCAGCCTCAGAGGAGAGGCTTGCACAGAGGAAAAGGGGGAGGGGTGGGAGGAAGAGGAAGCGGCTAAGACTGTCTCTGGGAACTGAGAGGCCAAAGTAGTGTTGCGTTCCACACTTGTGGTCACCTGTGACCATGGGGTTTATTTGGTTCAAATAACAGGTGTTGGATCCTGGCAGGAATCATAATCCCTTTTGATGATGGTGTGACCTTGAACTTCACTTTTCTGTCTCTGAACTGGACAAACCAATAGTACCTGCCTGCAAAGAGAACTGACAGGATTGAATGCTTGCGTGATGCAAAGCCCTATGTAAACTCTAAGAGGAGAGAGGAGAGACGAGCTCATCCTTAGAAGAAGCCCCTGCTCAGGATAGTATAGAGGACCCAGAACCCAGCCGTTGCATCTCAGACATATGGAGTGGGCTTACTGATATTTCTTTCCCTTCCCCCAGCCCAGACCCCCACCAAACCAGTCTCTCCCTGGGGTGGTTGGGAGCTCAGGGGGATTTCCAGTGGGTGGTCATCACATTGCCATCTGAGTTCTGGGCAGAGATGGGACTGCCTAGAAATGTGAATAGAAATTTAGCCAAATAATAGCATCCAGTGGCCTGGAAACAGCAAGATCACATGGGCACTGCGAGCTGAGAGCCTGGGGACACTTGTCTGCCAGCTGCAGCCAGACCCCTGGTGGGCAGGCGAGACCAATGCCTGTGGACGTTCTCTCCCTCTTGTCCCCATACAGAAGTTATGTCCTGTCTGTGCAACTGTATGTGTCCATGCAGAAGCAGGCATCCTCCATTCCGGGTCTTTACGCTGGCTCCCTCTCTCCACCTACCTTGACCTCCTTGGTGGTAACCTGCTTGACTTCGTGCAACTGGCGTGTACCTCAGTCTGCAGCCTCAGGTGTGCAGGAAAAGTAATTTCCTATCTATCCTGTAGGGCGACCTTTTTAGTGTGGATTGATGTCCCTCAGGGGGAGCCTCCCCCAGGCCAGAGCAGTGCAGGACTTTTGCAGTGATGGGTTCAGATCTTCAAGCCCATTTTTGTTCCTCTGAAATTAGTTCTAGGCTACTTGGTCTGAAATCTGTCTGGAGAACTGGGTGCCTTTGTAGTGAGGCTTTATGATACAGATAACAAGGCTACCTCCAGGATGCACAGAACAAAGGGGGCTCCCTAGGGGAAAGGCGCCTCAGAGCCTGCCTGCAGGCTCCACTGGTACTGGGGCCCCTGCCTGTGAGCATCTGGTGCAGAAGTGCCCACATGCTGCATTTGTTTGTGTGCATCTGTGCACACACTTTGCACCTCTGTGTGTTTCTTTTTGTCCTGGGGACTTGAGTGGGAGACCTGGAGATAGAGAACTATAGGAGGCAACAGGCGTCTGCAGCCCCAGAATACCCCTTCTCCCTGGTCCTGCCGAGAGCTGTGTCCCTGCGACCCGTCACAGAGCTGGGCTGTTGAAAATGAAAAGCTCCTTCATGAATGGGCGAACACAGACACTGTTTACTGCATGAGCACAGCTGCTGCTCTCGCCAGAGGAAGCCACCGATCAGTGCAGGAGCCAAGGCTGTTCTCAAGTGTCCCTGCCCAGAGCCTTTCTTAAGCCCTGCCCCTGCAGGCCTGTGCGGTGGGATGTGCACCTGGTTTGGCCGCTGATGAGCTCAGGTAAATAATCATCGCCGAGAAATGAATTCAAAGTTTAGTAAGAGAGGAATATGTTAAAGAGGTGATTCAGAGCCAAAGTGAGGGCACCAAAATCAAATTTCTCTAAATGAATGGCCGCTGCCTTTGCATTTTGAGCCTGGGTTTATTCAGGTAAATCACCTACACAGGTAGAAGGAGCAAGACAAATACCAGGTGATTTCACTCACTGGAATACAGAGATTCTAAGAAAGACACAAAACAAGCCCTAGAAATTTGACTAGAATTGAGGGTACCAGAGGGTGGGGAGTAGAGGAAGGAGTGAAAACAGTGGAGCTCAATGGCCTAGGGTGGAAGGTTGTGGGTGTCTGGCTGGTGGGCGTGGTGTTTTACCTACACCAAAGATGTATACACATTTATCCCTGAAGCTTATACAGTGTTGTTAATCACTGTTTAAAATTAAATAACAATATTAAATTATTAAAATTAAAATATTAAAAATTTAAAATTAAAGTAAATAAACATTTAAATATTAAATAACAATAATGCAACTTGTAAAAAAACTACCTACAAGAAAGCACATAATTGTTTTTTCTTAACAAAGGAAAGAAAACATCTAGTTAATTTCTAACAATTTCAGTTCATTAAACATGGTTGGTGTCTAGAAAACTTATTCACTGATAAAGGAGAAACCATGCTTTTAACTTCCAAGCATCCCTTATAGAGCTAATTCAATCAGAGCCGTTTGTATTTGGGAAGACGGAAGGACCAAAGGTGATTTGAGTCTCGTACCCTAAAATTACACTTCCGGACGGGGGAAGCAGTCCTGCTCCTTCCTTAACTCCTAGACATGCCAGGGCGAGGTCTAAGGATTTTTCAGACATTTCCTTTGTTTCTCACCCCAGGATTCTTCATAATGACCAACCTCAAGCTCTCAAGGTGACTTTCGCAGAGCAGAGGTAGACATTTGTCAACAGAGCAAAGAGTAGAATCTTCTTTTCTGGCTCCACAGCCCTGTGATCTTTGGCAAGTCCCTTTCCCTTCTGGGCATTCCTTGCAGAGGAGACAGTATTGCAAAGGCACTGGGGACAGAAAGGCAGAATTCCTTCAGGGCCCGGGAGGGAGGCCAGATGGTTGTGAGGCTCTGTGAGGCCAGAGAGGCCTGAGCTGCAGCACCCAGAGCCCCAGTCCAGAGTCTGGCAGAGTCGGTGGATGCCTGGAGTCAAGGCTCACCTCCTCCTCGCTGCAATTTGCAATTTGCAAAGGGCTCAGCACCTTCTAAGTTCCAGCCCAACCCTGGGCCTCTGCCTTGGGCTCACTGGGGACGAGTCCCCACTCCCTGTGCCAGGGGCTGGGGGACCTCCAAGGACAACTCATTCCACAAACCCCACCTGATCTAGCTACAGGAACCATAGGTGACCATCAGGGCTTTGGACACTGGACAGTTCCCAGCTTCTGACAAGTGAATTGGGAGATCACATCACCTTCCACAATGCCTTCCGAGCTGGAGGTTTTTTTTGGCTCTTTCAGAAAGGAGCACATAGAATAATGCTGTCAGCTCAGAACACAGGAACGGAGGTGGAAGCGGGACTCAATCTATTAGACCAGGTTTTCTGATGTGCTTATGTTCCAGGTGACAGAATTCTGTGCCTTTGTGTACAGCAATCCCTTCTACAATACCTAGAGCTGTAACCATTTGACCTGCTCTTCTGTGGGAGAATGACTTGGACCCACCCAAGCTATCCAGGAAAAATCCCCATCTTAAAGTCAATTGATTAGCAAACTTCATTCTATCTATCTATCTGCCACTGTAATTTTCCTTTGCCTTGTAATCTAACATTCACAGGCTCCAGGAATTAGGACATGGACATTCTTAGTGCTATTATGAATGTGTCATCACGACCTCCATGTATATTCTTGTCCCAAGCCCTAAGCAGGTTAGAGGTACAATTTTTTGAATCCTGAAAGAATAACATTAATGCCTGAGAGTTTCCCCTTCTCCTCGGTGATTGATTTCCTCAGGCCTGTGTACCTGCCACAATCTGCAGGTCTGTGCAGGAGTTTCCCATGTCTGAGTGACATCGCCATATTACTTTGGCTCCTGCAGCAATGCCCAGAGAGCAGGGGGAAAAGCCCTTCTACCTGTCAGCTCACCCTTTGCAGAGGGAGGAGTAAATGGGCCACACAGTGGAAAGTCCTAAGCCTCATTCTGTATACACATACACTGCCCGATTATTTGGGTGTAGCTCATAGAGAGAGCAGGAGAATGGAAGTCATTGACTCTTGACCTCATCAGTTCCATAAATATTGCTTGAGTGCCTACTCTTGCCAGGCTTAGTGCTTAGAATTGGAGATACTGTGGTGACAAGCACTTGTGTCCCTCCCTCACTGGCTAGTTCTGTCACTACAGTCAGGACTATCGTCACTATAGTCAGGACCTCCTACCTCTGGGTCTTAACTTTCTTATCAATCACAGGAGCCGTTAGTCATGGCCAGCAAAGAGCCCCATTAGAATGACAGGGCTCTTGCCTGTCTTGCTGCCTCTCCCAAGTCCTTGAGCACCTGGAAGATGTTCAGCGTGTGTTTGTTGAATGAATGAATGACCCTTCCTGATATATTTAATGTCTGTATTTGGTCATCAAGAAAAGCAGAGAAAAAGCCAAGAGAGTAACAGGCCATGAAGGACAAAGTGGGAAGAGAGCAGAGGAGGAGTTCTGGAGTAGATTTCCATTGCTCTGTACAGCATGCTTTTCTGGAATTTATCAATTCACTCATCTCTCTTATGAGTGGGCTTTTATCTCATCCCCACTTTACAAATGAAGAAACTGAGGTGCTCAGTTTGTTTAAGACCACACAGCTAGTAAGTGTCAGAACTGGGACTTGAACCTGAACTCTCAGAGAGAAGAGTTGCATTTCTTTCATAAGTGCATATATGGGCTCCCGAGATCCATCCAGCAGCTATTAATCTGCTCTTTTCCCACCACCTTAGCTCCCTTTTCACCTTCAAAAATCTCCTTGGATCTGAATCATCTCTGATCCTGGAGGCAAGCAACAGGTCACATTGGAGGCTGGAGCAGGTGAAAGGGTCAATACTTTTCAAGTCCTTCTTACTCCTCGCTCAGTTCCTCCATCACTCTGGGCTACCTAGCAAAGACAGATGTGGCTGAGTTGTGTAGCTTCCAGGAAGTTTGCACCACAACCAGGAAGTTGCCACCCGCCATCTGTTCCATTCAATCCTTCATGAGCTTGCAGGGCAACCCGGAGAGACTGACAGTTAAAATATATTGAGCAACTCCTGCCTGTTTCACTCTTGTTTACCCCTGAATATCCCCTGAGTGGAAGCAGTATAGTAACCCAGGCAAATCTGTTCTAGGACTTCAGTCCTCATCTTTAATGGTGGCGAGGGTCTGAGAACTGGGGATTTCTCCCTTTCTATTTTTTTGGTGAGGCTTAGAAAACTGTGACTGGAATGATCTATTTTTGACTGTTGCTGCTGTGCAGTAATATAAAGAGTAAAGGGGGGGGGTGGAGCCAGTGGGCTTGCCTGGGGCCTGTGTGAACTTGGGCAGTTACATCCTCTCTCTGAGCTCAAGTCTGGCTGTGAGTTTTCTGTGTTCTAACCTATGACCCTGACTGTCAAGAAATCACCATTCTGGGTTGCAGCTCCTGACATTCTACCTCTTCCACTTTGTCTCATCCCTGGATCTAGGCAATTATAAACATGTCCAGATGTCTATTTCTGGTCCTCAGTTCTCTCTCTACTAAGCGGTCCACAACACCCCTTCACCTTGGATCATGTGATAAGACAGGAGCCTCCCCCCCCACCTTGTGATCCTGATGGTGATAGAATCTTTTTCCTTTCTTTAGCTGCCCAAGACGTGATATGTATTCTGGTTTAGCCAACGGTATTATTTAAATTCAGTTTTACCCTTTAGACATCTGTGTCTCCTATTTGGTGTTTCAACCCTTAAAGGCAGGTGTGAATTCATCTGACTAGTCCTCAGTGCCTAGTACAGTGCCTTACACAATGGCAGGAACTGTGTGTTCAATTCCTGTCTAGGATCCAGGCTGTAAAATCTTCCTACTGCAGAAGAACTGAACCCATGTCCATCTGAACTTAGTAGACAGAGAGGGAGGGACATTTGCTTATCCAGATGACTGAAAAGATGGGGCTGCAGGCACAACTGGAGCTAGATGTTCAAGTAATGTCCAGGAATCTCTCCTTCTCCTGTGTTCAATTCCACTATGTTATCTTCACTCTCTGCTTTGTAGTAACATGATGGCCAGCAGCAGCATACAAATTACCTGGTCACCTGGAGAACCTTTTTTGGTCAGTTTGACTCACATGTTCAGCCATGAACCAATCATTGTGGCCAGGGAAAAGGAGCTCTGTGATTGATCAATTCTAGATCATTTGCTCCCTGGAGTTAGGGGGTATCTTAACCACAAAGACTGAGTAAGAGGGGGTACCTTCTCAAAGTGGAGTAAAGCAAATTTCTTAGCAGAAAGGGGATATCATGGATTTTTGGTGTACAAAAATCAGTCTCTTGTTGGTTTCAGCCAAATGAGCCACATTTACTGCAAATTTAGTTTTTATTAAATGTTTAAGAAAGGATTCTTTGCTCCAAATTTCCCTGCATTTTTTGTTTGTTTGTTTGTTTCTGTTTTACTTCTGGGTCCCACCCTCTTATGTTCTCAGTCTATCCAACAGCTCTTCTACTGCCAGGAGCCCCAGTTCTCCCAACAGGCTGCAGATCATCCCAAGTATTCACGTATGTTGTAGAGATGTCCTCTCTCCCACATAACTCACCTCTCTTTCCCCGTGCTTGTCGATTCTGTTACCCACACGAGTGGCCATGACCCCTTGAGAACAGAAAGCAGAAACCCCTGTTGACACAATCTCAGGGACGGTTTACTATCATGGAAACTGACAGGTCATGCAACATCTCAGACCAGCTTAAAGGGCACCTTTTTTTAAGGCTAAACTCTCTCTACAATGAAATAGCTCCTTTTCAGTCCAGACTAACGCTATAATAATCAACTATCCCTAGATGAGAAATTGCAATCATTGGTTTTCAGGAAGACAATCTATGTCCTAAGGGGTCTTGGTTCTACTTTCTCTTGGTGGCCTCTTCCCTGCTAATGAGACCTTGACAGTGATCATTCCATTTATTTACTAGTTACTGTAACAAATTAACTTTTAGGCAGTGGCTCAAAGCAATACAAATTTACAATCTTAGAGTTCTGGCCATCAGAAGCCCAAAATGAGCTAAACGATGAAGGCTGCAGCAGGCTAGGCTCCTTCTGGAGGCTCTAAGGAAGAAAATCGATGCCTTCCTTTCCTTTATTCTAGACGTTTTCATTCCTTGGCTCCTGGCTGTCTCCCTCCATTTCAAAGCCAGTGTAGACTCTTCAAATTTCTCTTTAATCTCATTCTTCTGGCTCCCGCTTCCATATTTAACAGACTTTGTGATTATGTTTGGTTCACTTGGATAATCCAGAATAATCCCCTCATTTCAAGGTCAGCTGATTAACAAGCAGCCTTCATTCCATCTGCATCCTTCACTCCCCTTTGCGATGTACCATAATAATTCACAAGTTCCAAGTTTCAGACATGAATAGATTTGCGGTGGCCATTATCCCCCAGACCAGAAGCCCTGAGAGAATTAATTCTAGGAGGATATGAGCTTTCTCATGACTCCTGCCAATACCAGCAAATCAGAAGATCAGCACAATTACATAAATATTTATTAACATACGTTACATCCAAAAGGAGAAAGGTAAGATGAAGATAAATCATTTGTGGACATAATAAATGTGGATCTCCTCCAGTGGTCCTATGTAAGATATAAGGGACTTAAGAGATTTGGTCTGTCTGATCCTGGGGAACAGAGAGCTCCCGCCCAAAGAGTGAGGAATCCAGACGTTGCATACTTTTAAGTGAGGCCTCAGTTATTGCTTCCTGGTTTTTTTTGAGGTACTATGGTTTGACTTAAGACTCTCTCAGCTCCTTCTCCCCTATCTTCAGAAGACTTAAGATTACGCAGGTCCATCTGGACTTTGGAGGAGCCATGCCATATTCATGAGACATCAGCCTGGAAGTTTCGAAGGCATGTTTTAGGGGCGCTTAGGTGTAGAATTGCAGCCTTATGGGTTCAAGGAATCAGTGTGTCTTTACAAACAGGAATTATTTCTGCAAAGGTTAGATTTATGACTGATGAAAGGAAATTAGATGTTTAAAGAGCAGCTTTATCTTGGAAGACGGTGATATTTCCTAGTCGTACTCGCCCACACAGACCTCCAGGACAGAAAGGTCAGCATTACCCAGGTAGCGTTTCAATGTGATTCCTACTGTGTCAGAATGGACCAATATGGACTCCGTTGACTCCTTCTAGTCCTTGTCCATCTTCAGCACTGCTCCCTGCCCGCACTGTCTCCATTCTCTTGTGCGCTTTACAGATAGGACTGTCCCTTCCATTAGATTGAAGGTAATTGTCATGTCTTACTCTCCTCGGTGTGTCCAGTGTCTTCCATGAGGGTACTTTTCTTGTCAGTTCACTGTCATTGCTTTTCTCTCCAAACTTTCTTTGAAAAACCTCCCACCTCATGAGCCAGAGCCCACCTGCCACCTTAAAGCTTCAAATGCCAAATTCTCCCCATCAGCCTCCCTTGCTGCTCAGGTAAACACAGAAGACCTAGGTCCCATCAATCAAACTTCTGCCACAAGTTTGGATGTGGAAGCTCCGACTTGAAGAGTAAAGAACCACAAAGGACATATTTGTGAGGGGAGATGTTGGGGGGAGGGGTCCACTGAGCCACCACCTCCATGGCAGCTCCCAGGTGGGGTGTCTTCACAGGACTGCTTCTTCAGTATGATTTAGGGGGTTACTCCAAGATCAGTGTCTCCAAGTTGACTTTAGTGTCTTTTAGAGATTTCATGAGCCAACCGATGTTGCTTTTTCAATCCCCTTTCTGCTAGATGAGCAGGGCTTGGTGCTTGGTGCTTACAAATGAGACCTTGGCTAAAACAGATGTCTTCTTAGTCAAGTTTCCAGTCAAGTCACCCCCGTTCCCTCTCACCTGAGGCCTTTTCACTGTTCTTTCTCCCACCTAGAACAGAACTGTCCTCCTAGATAACTCCTTTTCATCCATCTAAGAACCAGGCTTGAGGCTCATCCTCAGAGAAGCCCTCCCAAATGACCCGAGTCTGGGCTCCCACGGCACCCTGTATCCCTGTGTGCTCTTCCCTGTTACACTTGCTAAGCTTGCTGTTGTCTGTTTATTTCTGTTTCCTTCACTACTCTGCAAGCTATTTGAAAACAGAAACTGCATCTATTTCATTGTATAATAATGCCTGGCCTATTAACGTTGTTGAATGAATGAATGGATGAATGAATCAGTGGAACTGTCCCAGGCCAGGAGAGCTCCCGCCAATCCCTTCACGACAGTATGGGGCTTCTTAAATTTTTGGACTCAGCACAGTTACTCCACCCCATAATCCCCACTCCCCAAATGGTGTTGCCGCATTTACTTCTGCGAGCATTTCTTGTATATCAACTGTGTGCCAGCCCCAAGCCCTGCTGCTACATCTGCATCTGCGTTGCAGACCCCACAGGTAGAAGCACTTGCATTGCTTCTCTGCCCAGTGGTGGAGGCCCCAAGCCAACTGCCCCCTGGGAGAAGTATGGGTCAGCCACAAGCAAGCCTCCTAAGTGGGTCAGTTGCCATGGTGACCTTAGTGGAGACCTTGCTTGAGGAAAACTGACCACCAAAGAAACAATTATCAAAGAAGCATCATTAACATAGTCTCAAGCATGAGCAAATTAAAAGCCACAAGTGAAAAGACACTGCAAACAAATAATATGTATGAGCTGCTCTGGACCCAATCCAAGACTTGTTCCTCACTCTTCTTCTGCTCCTGTCACAGAGGATTAAAGCTGTACTTCCCAGAGATGCATGACAGTGTTATAAAATTACTGTTTAATACTTACTATCACTTACCCAGCACCAATTATATGCCATAACCCTAACAGACAGTTAAAATATATTCTAATCCTGGTAACATCCCTTTTACAGACAACAAAACTGAGACTCAAGAGTGACCTGTCCTGGGCTGTGCAGCTTGGGAGTGCAGAGATGGCATTTCAGCTTGCCCTTACTTCAGGGTAATAAGTTCTCCTGGTGCTGTTAACATTGTCACAGCGCCTCCATGGGAGAGCCTCCTGAGAAAAGAGACTCAGCCCTCCACTCCTGCCTTAGCTCCATCATGTTATCATGTTCTGTTGTCATCCATTTCAAAGGAGATAAGTCACTTCTCCTTCCCTCCCTGCCTCCCTCCCTGCCTCCCTCCCTGCCTCCCTCCCTCCCTC
>JAGFMF010011606.1:3982254-3999860 GCA_019455555.1 Galemys pyrenaicus | reverse complement strand
CTTCCTTCCTTCCTTCCTTCCTTCCTTCCTTTCTTCCTTCCTTCCTTTCCCCCTATATTACATTTTAGTGCAAAACCAGCAAGTGAGCATTTTGGGCCTCATATTGGCACACTTACTAAGTTATAAAAGCTCCTCTGTAAGTCACTCTGTGAGCATCTCTGTGTCCCTTCTGGCTGGAAACCCTCCCATGGCTCTTCATCACTCTCCACCAGACACACTGAAGGACCTCTGAAGCCTCCCCTGGCTCAGCTCCTGCCTAGCCTCCAGCCTCACCCTCACTCAAGAAGCTAAACTGATCCACTCGAAATACATTCCCCTTCTCTTTTCCCCGTCACTTCTGATTTGTTTCTAAGGCTCTGCTCTTGCAGGAAGTGTCACCTGCCATGCTTGGTGCCTTCTCTTTTGTAGCTGCAAACATCCTGGTGCATCCCAAGCAGGGGATTCTATTTCTCTCAGCTGTGATTATTGCCTCTACAGAATGAGGGTGGGCAGAGCTGTGGCTGATGTGTTTGCTACTATGGGCCCAGCACTGGACATTTATAACAGAGGTGATTGATGATGGATAGAAGAATGTGTGAAATTCCTGAGAACATGGACATGAAGAAGGTGTCTGTGACCTTGTAGAAGTTCATCATGGAAAAAGAGACAGTGCTCCCATAGAGGAGAACAGGACGGTCATTCCTGGCCCCGTACTGGTTTTTTCCTTTTGAACATAAACAGTTTCATGGAATACGGACATAGGCTAAGTTACACTGGCCAGGAAGGAACACAATACAATTAAGACCACTTCATGGGGCCCTCTCTGATGGTGCAAAGGGTTAAGCACCACACTATGAAGCTATCCACAGTCACTGCAGCACAAGTTTGATCCCCAGCCAGGGAGGTGACCCACATGGTGCAGCAGACCCCTCCTGCCTCGCCTGCTGCTCCCCTCAGCAGTGTATTTCAGTAGATCCTCCTGTTCTGCTCCCCACTCTGTCTCTGGTGACTTCTCTTACCCCCCCGCATCTCTGGCCTGTACCCTGGTTCTTGTATGCATAAACAAATAAATCTTTAAAAAAAAAAGACCACTTCATAGTCATGAATACAGAGAAAAACAAAATATCTGAATACAGATAAAAACAAGAACATTGTCCAAACCTCAAAAATGACTGGTGTCCCCCATTTTCTTGCTAATTGAGTGATTATTCTTTGCTTCCCCTGGACCTATCATTCCCTCTGCCTCACAGATTGGATTTATCAAGATCCCCATTAATAGAATCATCCTTGCTATCAGACAGCATCCAATCCAGAGCAACCCCTCACTTCCTAGATTCCCCCCCTGGAATCACTAGCAACAACCTAACTCCTGTCCTACATCTTTTCCAATATCCTCTTGCTGAGACACCTTACAGAACCTCAAGGTACATGTTCCACTTCACCTATTTGAGTCAAAACCCCAACTGTTCATCTAGTTCTTGTCACTTTGGATTTATTCTTTTTTAAATAAAAAACTTCAATTAAAATTATCTGCAGGGCCTCCCTGGTGGCGTAGTGGGTTGGGCAATGCGCTATGAAGCAAACTGCAGCCACTGCAGCACAAGTTCAATCCCTGCTGCCGGCCAGGGAGGGGACCCACATGGCACAGCAGACCACTCCTGCCTCGCCCTCTGCTGCCCTCAGCAGTGTGTTTCAATTGATCTGCCTGTTCTGCTCCCCACTCTGGTGAATCCTCTCACCTCCCACGACTCTGGCCTGTATCCCAGCTCTTGTAGGCACAAATAAATAAATCTTTAAATAGATAGGTAGATAGATAGATAGATAGATAGATAGATAGATAGATAGATAGATAGATAGATAAAATTATCTGCAGACTAATTGGTGGTGAGGAATATATTTCTGATAGGGAGCTTGTTAGAGAGCAGAGAGCCTCAATTATAATATTGTTTCCCAAAGCACGCTTTGCTGTCCTGAGTATCTATCACCAGGTCTGACTCTTCTGGAAAAGTCTCAGCTAACATTCCTTGCATGAAAGGAGGTTATCATCAGATGACTTCTTCTCCTCCAGGGAGTAGGTCTAGTCTGCCCCGGAACTGCTCTGTCAACGGCCTGAGCTGGAGTATTGTCTTGGGCTAGCAGCTATCCGCAAAGGCAGCCTCAAACATGCCTGGTGATCTCACTGTACTCCAGTGAACACCACTGTGACTCCATTCCCCAGCCCTGCTTCCCATGGAAACTTCTAGAAGGATGTCTGGTTGGTAGCACTTAGAACTGAGAACGGAACAGACGTGGGTGCTGAGCATATATCAGAGACATTCTGTGTGGTGACTGCCCCCACCCTGGCAGCTGATGGGTCAGGGCCGAATTGCCTTAACAAGGCACAAGGCCAACAGCTGTTAAGTTCATCTGCCTTGTGGATGATTACATTTCTCTTAGAACACCCAGAGAATCTTGATGAGCAAGAATAACGTCAAGGTAAGGCCTCTCTTCAGCGACCAGAAAGAGTCTGGAGCGGGTGGTGACAGAAATCCAATATGAAACTCTGATGATAAAGGTGGCAAAGGGGCCACAAATGTCCTGTCATAAATCCCCACCTGCAGCAGGACCAAGGAGTTGCAAATGCCAGTGACAGCTCCAAAGAGGGACGTTAGGCCGCGCCTGATCTCTAAGGCAGCTGCACTTTAGGACTCCCAGCTCCTCCCTTCCTCGTTGGAGCTGACTCCAGCAGCTGTAAAACTGTCACTCTCTGTCCTCTTACCCTCTTAGGAAAGCAAAACTTCTTCTTTTTTTTTAAGATTTATTTATTTATCATACAAGCACTGGGGTACAGGCCAGAAGTGCGGGGGGGGGGGGGGGTTGGTGAGAGGATTCACCACAGAGAGCAGGAAGCAGAACAGGCAGATCAACAGAAGCACACTGCTGAGGGGAGCAGCCGGCNGAGGGGGGGGGGGGGGGGGGGTTGGTGAGAGGATTCACCACAGAGAGCAGGAAGCAGAACAGGCAGATCAACAGAAGCACACTGCTGAGGGGAGCAGCCGGCACAGCAGGAGAGGTCTGCCGCACCATGTGGGTCCCCTCACTGGCCGGCAGCAGGGATCGAACTCGCGGTTTGCTTCATAGTGCGTTGCTTAACCCACTGCGCCACCAGGGAGGCCCGCAAAACTTCTTTATGATGCTTCTTATCGGATTTGTCTTTTGCCATTTCTTCTCTCCCCCCCACCCCTACTTTTGCTTCATTTCTGACAAATAAGTGAACTGTTACACTGTCAGTTATTTATCTGAGTAATTTCTTGATGAAATTGCAAATATAATTGAATTTTCTGAAAACCATGAATCCAAATGAGGCGACAATGGAGGCAGCAGCGTGATTAAGGAATTGTTATTCTCTGGTTGTACATCATTACCACCCAGAATCCACGGATCCCTCGCAGATGGAGTCGCTGAACTATGATTATATTTTAGGAAATGAAAGGGGACAAATCTAAAAAGGCAATAAAGCAAATTAGGAGCCTTCTTGAGGGACAGGATTATTACTGATTAAGTATATTTGGCATCAAAAATGCACCAGCACTTTGGCATTTTAAATTACACGTTAGTGCCGTCAACATTTTTGCTGGTCTCGAAATTCTTTGTTATTTTGGTCTTCTAATCACATTCCCCTTCACCCTCCAAATTGACAATTTGAAAGAACATTAGAAATGATCTTTTCTGAAGGAGGATTTGCTCTCAAAAAGCATTTACACTCAGCAGCTATTAAAAGGATATGGCCCAGTCATTTTGTTTCTCAATTTAACTTTAAAGGAAAGTTACTGTATTAGGGGAAGTGGCCCCGAATTCAGGATAATGGCCATCGCTGGTGTGCCTTTCAATATGCAGGATTAGTGTTCAAGGATCAGGGAAGGCAATTTGCAGCTCTCTGTAGACACCATAACACCCATGGCAGCAGGTGCACTTCCGGAAACCATGCAGGAAGGAACCATATTCCTAGTCAAGTTTGCTTTTAAAGAATCTAAAAGTAACATCAGGCATATTTCTTGAACAGCATTCTCCCAGAAGTTGGAAGAATTTTCTTGCGGTCCTACTTAGTCTCCTAGAAGCTGTGTATCCCTCAGGATATGACTTCCCTTCTCTGAGCTAGTGTCCTCATTTCTGCAAATATATAGAATTTGCACTGAGGAGTTGCTGGGACAGAGACATAAGATGAATGCCTACAGTGCTTCTAAGATGTGCCAGGCATAAATGATGTCAGACAGACATGTTTCACTCTTTTACCCTCTTCACCACTGTTTAGGCTAGCCTGATTGCCCTCGAGAAGGTCTGTTTCACGGAAAGATTGCATCTAGGCATTTTCTCTCCTCATGCTCATTAGACACTGGGATCGATTCTACTTAGTCATCATTTTCAGCTTCATTTCATGTCTCCTGTGTCCTGCCCCCAGAGTGGAGCTGAACTTAGAAACCCTCCCCAGATGCCAGACTTATGCAAAGCAGCTTACACCAAAGCCAAATCTTCTGCACCTTTGACCTCAAGGAAGAGACTTTGTTCAGAGCCTCAGGCTCTAGTCTGGGGCCAGGAGGCCTCCAAGAGAGGGAGAGCATGGTAGTTTGTACGTTAGACACTTAAGATGGTACAAGGCTCATAGAGAACTAAGGTGCTAG
The DNA here is from genome assembly GCA_019455555.1 of Galemys pyrenaicus. Classification (NCBI taxonomy): domain Eukaryota; kingdom Metazoa; phylum Chordata; class Mammalia; order Eulipotyphla; family Talpidae; genus Galemys; species Galemys pyrenaicus. The sequence continues at coordinate 3,995,223 of JAGFMF010011606.1, read as the reverse complement.
TTTGGGTTCTTGTTGCAAGGAGGCACAGCTTGTAAATTCTAGTAGGAAGAGAGGAGAGACGGGTGCAAACGTAGAGAAGAAGCAGGTGCAGCAGCATGGAACAGAACTAGACCCCACAAATTGTCCAGGTTTGGCTGAGATCATCTTAGAATAGGGGAGGACCTTGGGTGCATGCCATGGTTGAAATGGTTATTGAGGGGAGAACTTGAATTATTAATCTAATGCTTGGAGATAGACAAGGTGTAAATGAGAAAATGCTGGGAATACAGGGGAAATGGGGCTCTTAGAGCAGCAATACGGAAAGAGGCGAAGGAAGGTTTGGGATACAGAAGGATGGAAGGCATGCAGGTGCAAACACAATGTAGGCTTCATGAAGAGAATCAGGACCATAATCCACAAATGCTGGTTTTGGGGTTCATTTTGCAATATGTTTTAAAGTTTCATAGTTTTCAAATTGTTTGGAAGTCAGTCACATGCTAATACCTGACTGCAAAGGAGGCTGGGAAATATTGTCTAGAGATAGACTCTGCAAGAAATTTTGTAGCTAGCTAGGAACTTCACCGTTCCACAGTAGATAAGCATCTTCCAACCCTGAGAAGATTTTGACTGAAATAATTACTGCTGTAATGAGAAAAGGCTAATAGAGGAATTTTATTTTCAGAGGGCAGGCAGTACCAGAAAGAGTTCTGGTCAGCTGTACCTGCTCTCTCCTGATGCATGGTTACATCTTACATACACATCATCATGAAAAGCAAGCAACCGAACTGTGAACAAAGAGTACATTAATTATTCTCTAAGTATTTACCTGAGAACCAGGTATCTGGCAATTTTCTAACATCCTTTGAAAAAGATAAAAAGTAGGGAAGTAGATCGTGTATATATAGGGGAGTTGTTGTCTCCGTGGTCAGATGCAATCTGTATGTGAGAAATGCCAGAACTGGATTATAAAATTTTTATCATAAAGTATGCCTTTGTGGCCATGTGGGTGTGATCTCATACTCCATTGTTTATCCTTCCAGCATTGACAACAAAATGTGAGGGTTTCAAAGTATGGTTTGTTGAGTCTTTGAGGCAACCTACATAGCAATCTACAGGTAGAGTTCTCTGTTTTTTGCTGACTCTGGTTTTGTAGCTTTTTCTATGCCCAAGACTGCTGATTTCTGCTTATTTTCTTCCACAGTTTAGAATTGCATGTAGAAATGTGGAGGAGAATCAGATGCTTTACATTAAAATATTTTTCTTTGCAATAAACTGCATTAATATACTTGTGGTATTTAAGGAAACATGGCCTTTTAGGGACATAGATTAGCTTTCCTATTCTAATGTGAAATGTCTGAGTATTTGATGTAGCATTCAGATTTTAAATTGAAATCATACTAAATTTAAATAAGTATCCGGACCTATAAAACTTGTAAGCTTTGCTTTACTTGTAAGTTTAATGAATTAAAATGATAGTAGTTACTTAAATCCTTGAGATTCCTAGACCATTGGAGTACTTAAAAAGAGATTCAAATATATTAAATCTGTAAATGCAGTTTACACTGTTTAGAGCAATTTAATTAAACACATTTGTAAATGAGAAGAAACATTTCTCAAAGGTCCCCTTAAAACTGATTGTTAATTGTTAGACTTATAAATAAATAATAAGATTTGTAAACTGAACTTTAAAGCTATGGAAAAACTTGGTTCTATATGAATTTGTAACTTTAATAAATTGAATATTAATTTAAGAAACCTTTAACTAATACTTTTAGTGCCCAAGAGCTTCCTTTGAGGACATCAAATTAATTGTTTTTAATTTTTCAAAAAGTATGATGATGATAAAATAATGTAACCAATATAGCAGGGAAAGGTGAAGCCCCTAGGCCCCAGTCCCCCTAGGTGACCCTCCTCACTAGTTTCTGCGTAGCTCCCAGAAGTTTTCTTGGCATACACAGATAATCTGCCCGCCTCCTTTCACACCATTTTACAAAAAAAGATTTATTCTATCTAATATTCTATATTGCCTTTTTGCTTAATGTATCTTAGAAGCGTGTTCTGGTGTCTCATAAAATTGCTCCCTTCACCCTTCCCCCCTTTATTGGATATGGCCTCATCTCTTTCTGTGGGTCATAGCCAAATTTCTCTCCAGAGTTGCTGGTTTCATTGTCTCCACTCCCTCTCCCACTGACCCCACACCCCACAACAGTGCACAAAAAAAACCCGTTGTCTTTTCTTTAGTGGCTTTTGAGATCGGGTGTTCTTAGGATGATTTTATAAAAACATTATCCTTGTTTTCTTCCTACATTTTACAGTCTCGTCTTTTTCATATGCAAATGTTTGACCACTGTTTGGATGTGAGACTGGAGCTGCAGCTTACTTTTATCTGAAATGCTCACTGCTCTGCTCTGCTGACTTGCCCCCTGGCTGAGTCATCTTTCCCTCTGAATTGCAAAGCCACCTTTATCTGGCCCTGAATTCCCATTTGTATCAGCTTTATTCCTGCCTTTTCCACTCTGTTCCATTGATCTTTTTTTCCTTGGGTACAAGTTTTCTGATGGCCTGACTTGATTCAAGGATAAAGCCAAGCCTCTCGCAGGCCTGAATGTCTTTCACTCCATAAATAACATTTCCTTCCTTTTTCTTTCTTCATAAGAGATGGAGATAACAGAGGCTCAAGACTATTTTCTGGGGAGGTTCAGAATGCTATTCCTCTGGGCTACTGACTGAGGGCAGAGTTATCAGTTAAGCAGATGGTAGAGATGATACCCCTGTTTAGAAACCAAAGCACTCATCAGAGCTGCAAAGTCTTTTGAATTCCTCACAACTTATTCATGCCTCTGGGCTTTCACTGGAACTTTCCATCCTTGCCTCCTTCTTTCTTCTAAACAGCCCTAGTCTTCTTCAAAGACCAGATGAGCCCTTGCCCAGAATGCTCCCCCACCTCAAAGTCTCCTCTCCATTGCTTGTCACCCTGGGTACACCTAACCACAGCTTAGCACACACACACCATATGTAGAACTTCATCTTACCCACATGCCCCCACCCACCAACAGTGGGCTTCCTGAGGACAGGGCCAACTTTCAGTGGACATGCACCCTCCACCTTGCATACCCAGTGCTCTGGATAGATGAACACACGTTATAGGCACCCAACCCAAAACAGTGAGTCCTTTGCCCTCTAGGGAAAGAATTCCCCAGAGAGCACTAGGTGTAGTTAACACGGCAAGATAACTTGAGACATTCATAAGGAAGCTAGTGTGGTAAAGGAATTAACCTGGCTCCTTGCAAGGCATTAGGAAAACATATTTATAGGGTTAAGCCCACAAAGCAAGGAGGATGAGGACAAGATCATAGCTCCTTCTGTGATGTGTTTTGTTTGGACCCGTGCAAATGGGCTAGACTCCAACTGTGCGTGCAGGTTCTCAGCCTTCTTCTCCAGGAAAATGAAAGATAAACACTAGTCAGGATCTAATGCTTCTTGCCTGGCATGGTGCATGGTGTCTCAAGGTCAGTGTGGTGGGCTGTACTGTTTGGACAGGGTTTTCCAGTCCATGATTCAGTCTACCTGTTCAACAAGACTTGGGGCCACTCATCCTGCTGCCTCAAATACTTCGTTCAAGGCTGTCTCATATGGGGGCTGGGTTGTTCATTGATTTTCTGTATTAAAGCAATGTAGGCTTATTGTCGGACATCCAGATAGCAGACTTGCTTTAATCACGTCCTTGAGTCCCAATGCCTTTTCCAGAAGAAACAAGATTTTGGTGAATATCTTTGGAAATGTCTGCAGAAGAGATGACCAACTTTCCCAGGATGCCCAACTTTCCCAACACACCCGCTTGTCTTTAGCAATGAGCTGTGTTTACTCATAGCCTCTTTACAGCTCAGGGAAGGAGCGAGTGCCAGAGAGATAAGCTGCCACCAGGAGTATTGGCCCAGCTGGGATTTGAAGTCTGCTCTGGTGCAGGATCTCCACTCACCAGGCCGTGCTACAAATCCACGTGCAACCCAGGCACGATGGGAACAGAAGCAGGAATGTAGTGGGCCAGGTCCTGCATTGCTCAGCGCAGGGTACACCTGCCTCCTTTGCCACTTCTCCACTGGAGACCTCTCTGTCTCTGCTTCCCATTCAGATATCTCCTTCCTTAGAACCCACTCATTTATCACCTTCTGATGAGCTCCGCCAGGCAGGCCGTGTCAGGAAATTTCTTGGTGTTCATTTTAATAAAGCTTAATTATTAAGACAGCCTCACAAGTCATAATACATTTAGTGGCTCATTTTTCACTTCTCCGTTGGAGGTGTCCTGGCAGTCAGGTGGGAGGAATGGAGATAGCGGGGCGGGAAGTAGCAGAGCCCTTTTTGGCCTCTGCAGAACAGGGGTGGGGGCAGCAAGTCCACTGACCTTTTACTCCTCCTGCCTGCCTCCTTCACTTTTTCCCCAAGAGGTGGGAGGAATGCTCCTACCCAACAGAGTCAGGAGGTCTAGGAATCAGTCATGTTTCTGCCATGGACTGCCAGAAAGAACCCCAGGAAAGTATACGGGTTATCTGAGCCTCAGTTTTCCCATCTGCAAAATGGGAGTAGTTTCACCTGAATTTGACAAAATCTCTGTGAGAGCTGGAAGCAAGGCCTCAGAATGAGAAGCCTCCCCAGTGGGCTGATGGGGACAGAACTACTGGTGGGAATGGTGGGGCCCGCACCTATCCCCATGGCCAGTGGGTTGACATGCCTGGGTAAGAGATGAGCTGAAATTTCAGGCTGCCAGCAATCACGCTGTCACTGACGTTCAGTAAGTGCAGGTCCAGGCCCCGTGTGTTTCCAGGCTTCATGTATACACACTCGCTATATTGTCACAACGGCCTACTGTCATCCCTATTTTACAGGTGAAAAAACTGAGGCAAGGGAAGGCAAAAAGAATTTTCCCAAAGAGCTACTTGATGGTAGAGCAGGATTTGAACACTGGCAGAATGCAGAATCTGCCTTCTCATGGAAGCGGTCGACATCCTGGGAGAAACCTGGGAGAGTCCACTTTTTGTAATCAGGTGGATGTTACACTGAAGTGGAAAGGAATGCAGGGGTTTAGCACTAGGGTCCCTGGCTGCTGGGAATAGGGGCAGTGGGCACACCTCTAGAGCTTACAGGTGAGACAAGTGTGATTCTTGCCCTTCATCTACAAATCCTACAGTGGCAACGTGGTCCAGGTGTCTCTGCAACTCTCTGCCCCCAGCCTTCCTTGATAAGGTGGCTGAGGACACAGGGTGGTGTGTTGGAACAGCTGACACAGAGCTCGGGTTGAAACCAGGTCCCTGTGGCACAAGCCACTGGGTATGCCTCGCTTTTCCCCCACCTGAGCAACAAGGCATGCCAGCTTTGTTGGCGCCACCAGCCCCGGTGTGTACAGTCTGTGGACCAGCCCAGGCAACCATGTGACAGTGGCATTTTACTGCCCTCCATGCCCAGAGTGAACAACCCTGCTGGGGCTCAGACCATGCCAGGCCACCTGAAGGTGCTGGTGGTGGTGGTAGCAGCTGTGGGAGTGTCCTGTCCTAGGCCTTAGCACACCCCTTGAGGGCAGCCCCCCTTGGATACCAACCTGCTTTGAGCGCCTAAGCCCCCCAGGGTTCTGGCTGCATCCACTTGAGCAGCAGCTTCAGGCATTTCCCTACTGGCAGCCCCCAGTAAAAACAGCCCTGCTGGGGCCGAGCCACTGGCCCGAGGCTGTTTTGAAAGCAGCCAGCAGAGGAGGCAGCATCTATGGCTCCCTAGTCTGCTGCTCCAGGGCATATAGCTCTACCAGGGCTGCACTGCAGTTTCCTGGACCTCTGGGTTAGCCCTGGAATGTCTAGAGGCCCTTGGCAGGCTAGAGCCAACATGGCAGGCTCCCAGCATAGCTCACCCTGCAGCACCACCCATGTTCCACTGCTGCAGGAGCTCCTCCCTGCTCCCAACTGTGACAGCCTACCCTATTTAGGACCACTGTGTAGGGCAAGCCCACTGAGGCCTGCTCCAGCTGTGGCTCCCTAGCGCCCACTGGTCCAGAGCCTGCCTTGACTTCAGTGCAGGTCAAGTCTGGGAAGACATTGGGTTTTTCCTTTTGCATCAGGTGCCAGGATCATAAATGGACCAGTTAACTGTTAATCAGCTGTCAGTGAGAGGTTTGTACTCACTATCTGGATTGAAAACAGGAATGAGCTTAGCAGCACCAATCAAATAGTTAGGATTGAAAAACAGACCAATCAGCCTTGTAGGGGAGAGAACCCTGAAGAGAATATAAGCAGGGCAGGAGTCAATTTGGGAGTCATCAACTAGTATGCCCTTGAAGAAAGATGATTCTGCACGGGCTTCCCTGGTGGCTCAAGGGGTTGAATTGCAGCACTATGGAGCTATCGCCAGCCACTGCAGCACGAGTTCAATCCCTGGCCAGGGAGGTGACCCACATGGCGCAGCAGACCTCTTCTGTCTCGCCCGCTGGTCCCCTCAGCAGTGTTTTTCAGTACATCTGCTATTCTGCTCCCCACTCTGTCTGTGGTGAACCCTCTCACCCCCCTCTGACCTTGACCCTAGTTCTTGTATCCATAAATAAATCTAAAAAGAAAGAAGACTCTGCCTCTAGCCTCCAATGAGAAAAGAAGGATTCAAAAGATGAGTGCTGAAGAAGCATTGAGCAGGCCACTCTGTGGGACTCCAAGACCTCCCAGACCTGCAGGCTTCCATAGACTGCCACACCCCTGTAGGCCTCTGCTTCTGACCCTACCACTGACATGTGACATCATCTGCAAGGAGCACCATTGGCCTCAGCCCAGTGTCTCAAATAGCTGTTGTCTATTGGTTCATGCCAGTAGCTCACAAAGAGCTGTAACACGGGTGTCTCTGACACTGTCTCCTGGTGACCAGTGCTAACTAGTACTGCCGATCGCTGCTGACCAGCACTCGCTCTGGTCATCTTTGAGAGCTGTCCACCGCTTCTGATTGTCTAGCACTGCTTCCTGGCACAGTTGAGTCCAGAACTGTCCAGTCTCACATCTGGTGCTTGCCCGTCAGACTTTTCCTGTGGGCTGCTGTGAGCACCTCCAGCTGCCGCCATCGGTTGGATCCTAGTCCACTGCTTTCTGTGTGCCACCAAGTCCAGGTCATCGGTGGCAGGACACACCATCTTGTACAGATAGCCTTTGGTTGAGACTGCTGGACTGAGGTGAGCCAGCCAGCCCCTTGTAGCCCCGGAAACTCTTTTGTTTCCCCAATCTTCTGTTTGTTAAGTAAACCCTGTTGTAGTTGCACTCTGAGCCTGAGTGGCCTTGTAATTGTCAGTGCACAGGTGAGAACTCCTAGACAGTGACTGTCCCCCACTTTAGCACTGTCTTTGGAACTGTTTTAGTATTGTTCTAGAATGTGGCTTATTTATTTTGAAAGTAATTGCAGTGCAGGCTTCCAGGGGAGAAGTCAGTTTCCACTCGCTGAGCACCTTATACATGCCAGCCTGCTGTGCAGTATGCTTGACAGACATCGTTTCTAATTCTCACAAGACCCCTCTGATATCACTGATGTCATCTCTATTCTGCTGATGGAGAAACTGAGGCTCAGATGGTGTAAGTGACTTGACCAAGGTCATGCAAGCGGGAAATAGTAGAGCTGGGAGGTAGAACCCAGGTCTGAACGACCGCTAAGCCTACCTTCTCCACTGCCCTGCTTTCGCAGGTGGCGTCCCATCCACACACTCATTCCAGCCTTACTCTGACCACCTACTGTGTGCCAGCCCCATAAGGAGCCCAAGTGCTGTTTGAACATAAGCTACTCCGCTCACTGGCAAGCAGAGGTGTTTGTGAGGTATGCCTCCCTCACTCCATGGCTGATCCAGAGGCAACCTCCCACGTTGCTGTCCCAGGAACAAGAAGGCAGTTTATCTGAGGTTTTCTAAGTAAAGGGTTCTCACTGCTAGTAAGACAAGGAAACAGAGGAGATAAAAATAACAAAACAAAAGGAAAAAGCCACAAAGTTATAAGAAGTCTCAAAATATCTTTCTGTTCTGGATATTTCTCCTAACACAACTGGGGCATAGGCCCCTTGGGGGAGGGCACATCACCAGAGCTTCAGGGGCTTGAAGAATGCTGGCACCAACACTCGAGATTCCCTCCCTCCCCTTCCCTTTCCAATAGACCTAGTTTTGTCCAAGAAACCTCCCCCTCCCCCTACACACAGCTCATAGTGAAATCCCGAATGATCTAGCATCTTCCCTTTTTACTGGCAGGTTCAGGGGTCACATGTGGCCCATGCACTTGGGGGTCACCAGGGGGAATGATTGCAGGATTATTGGGATTGGATTGTTTTGGTTTAAGCTTGTTTCTAATTCATAGTTCCAGATTTTTAGATGCTCATCTTTGATTAATCACAATAACAGATGATGAAATAACGAAGTGTCGATCTGCCCTCTCAGTTCCTGCAGGAACCCACAGATTCTGTTTCTCAATGTTTGGATTTAACTTAGCGTCCCATGAGAGACTTATGTTCTGTTCCAATCTGGGTTTTCCCCACTCATCATTAATTAAAGGCATATTGTTCATAAACAGGATAAATAAAAAATATTTTCGTTTAGCGTTAAAAAATAGACACGTTGGGCCTCCCTGGTGGCACAGTGGGTTAAGCAACGCACTATGAAGCAAACCGCAGCCATGGCAGCATGAGTTCGATCCCTGCCGCCGGCCAGGGAGGGGACCCACATGGCGCAGTGGACCTCTCCTGCCTCGCCCGCTGCTGCCCTCAGCGGTGTCTTTCAGTCAGTCTGCCTGTTCTGTTCCCGGCTCTGTCTCTGGTGAATCCTCTCACCTCCCTGGACTCTGACCTCTACCCCAGCTCTTGTATGCACAAATAAATAAAAAAATCTTTAAAAAAAATAGACATGTTGCAAGTTTTCTTGAGTATCAAGTAAATGCTTATTTCTTTTTTTTTTTTTAAGATTTATTTATTTGTGCATACAAGAATTGGAGTATAGGCCAGAGTTGCCAAGGGTGAGAGGATTCACCAGAGTGGGGAGCAGAACAGGCAGATTGACTAAAATACACTGCTGAGGGGAGCAGTGAGGTCTGCCACACCATGTGGGTCCTTTCCTGGCCAGGGATTGAACTCATGCAACAACAGTGGCTGCAGATACTTCATAGTGCGGTGCTTAACCCCTTGCACCACCAGGGAGGCCCAAATGCTTATTTGTCAGTTACAGTGATAGGATAGTAATATGTTTCACAGTCACATTGGTGTGATGCGTCCAAAACTTTCACCTGTTTCTGCAGACCTCTGCTCTGGTGGAGCTAACACATTACTCCTACTAGGTTGCAAGAGTCTCAGATACCTCAGATTCAGGAAAAAGGAAAATATTCTCACCACATCCAAGCAGTAATGCTCAACATAAATTAGGAAGCACAAAGACAGCTTTGAAGTGCAAAATATTTTATTATAAATAGCCTTCTCTGCGGCCCAGCGACAAAGACATTTCCTATGTGTTATCAGGGCCTATAAATTCACTCTGGGATTTTAGGCCTATCAAAAAGTAAATATTTCTTACCACAAGTCTAAGATAGAACCATCTTTGAAAGATGGGTATTTCTTGGGTTGGTTGGTTCTTAACTATTTAATTAACAGCCTAGTTAAAGTCATTGGTTCGTTCAGTGAACTAATGAGTTTGAGTGCTGCTGGGTGCAGGCCCTCTGCAGACCACTGGGAAGAGAGCGATGACTCCAACAAGACCCTGTCTTCAGAGTTCACATCTTCAGAGATTTGTAAACTAACATTTGTGATAATGTATGGGGAAAACTCCACTTGTATCCAAGGAGCATGGGAAGAAGTCAGCTGGCAGTGGAGAGGTGTCAGGGAGGGCTTCAGAGAAGTTGCTCTTTGAGGTGGCTCTTAGACCTTCATACCTCCTGAAGGCTTAAAGTAGCAGGTGGAATCCAGAGCACCTCTATCCTGCAATATAAGGACTCGTGGGAGCTTTCCAGAATGTAACTAGCAAAGAAGCAAGGGCTAAGTGATGGAACAGATAACAAGAGTGGTTTTATCTACACAGTCTTTATGGTAGTCACATTCATTTGATGGCTTTGTAAGTTCCTTGCTTAGTTACTACATAGTTGTCATAATATGTCATATATGTGATACATTATGTCATGTATTATAGACATAGACAGAGGATCTGACTCCTTAGGGGGGCCAGGAGATGCAGCAGCATTCCTGGTGGGAGGAAACCCCTCTCCAGCCTTCATGTCCCAAGAGGCCACCTGATACTAATGACAGTCTAAGAGGACATGGGTCCCTCAGGCCGATGGACCCCTCCCTCTGATGTCTTACATTTTGGGCACTGCTGACCCAGGAGACCAATCTCAGGCCACGCCTGGGGTTTTACAGCAAGACCTACAACTGCAACATCAATTTCCCTGGCTCGGTTTCCCTGGGGAACCAACTCCCTGTCAAGCCCTGTTCTCCACTGTCAGAACAATTGCTTATGAGTCTCAGTTTGTAGTTGAGAATTTTGGCATCCAGGGGTTCTTTTAAATAGGACATGCTTGAAAGATCTAAAGTAAAAACAGAAAGGTTCTTTGAGGCATTAACTTTCAAGATCATGGCTAGTGGGGTTTTCAAGGTGCTCAGGGTGAATTAAAATGACACAGACCTGCCAAGCACTCCTTGCAAATAAGTAGCATATGGGCCTCAGTTTCATGAGTCTAGATGGGGTTAATGGAAAGTAAAGAAAAACAAAGGGGTGACAGTATTTTCAGGGTATTTGCTTCCAAATGTTTCTGTCTGTTTGCTTTGAACTTTGATAAATGGGATTTCAAGCAACTTGTCAAGGACGCATTAAACCATTGGAAACCAGAAATGCCTGGGGTTGCCACCCAAAGAGTAGGTCTTCAGAGAGGATTCCCCTGGAGAGCTGGGAGGCTGGTAGCCTGGGGCCTTGTGGAAGACCTCCCCAGCTGGAGGCTCTGAGCAGGCAATAGACTAGATGATTAAATACTGCATTTCTGGAGTAAAATAATACTAACAATTAATAATAAATTATAGTAATAAATGTAAATCCTAATACCAGAGTGCTAGAAAAAAATCAGTGCATTTCAGGTCTGACAGAGAACACTAGAGGAAACTGGTCAGAGGTTAGGGCCCTTGCCCTAAAGACACCTCTCGCCTTCTACACAGGACATGGAAAGCTCCATTTGAGCAGTGTTCCCTTGACTTACAAAGATTTCTGCATACCTAAGAATCTCTACATTAAAATGCAAGCACAGCATACATCCAAGCAAAAACTTTTTTTGTCCCTGGTACAGTTCCATAGAGTAATAGTTCATGTTTTGGCTCACTGGGGGCTCTGGAATTGAGTGTGATGCATTGATAGGTCCTTTCTTGCCCATGGTTACATTTGTCACTGGGTGTTTAATATTCAACTCCCAACCTTATGAATCTATGAAGCAATATTTCTCTTGACATCCAAACACTATGTGCATAATTGATAAATCAAAACTTATTAAAAATTGAACCAATTAGAATTTCTCAGACTTATAAATATTGGTTGTAAAGTTATTTAACCACACTCTCCAAAACGTTTAATTAAAATCGTAAGTTTAACATGTCAGACTCTGTCGAACGCTTTCAACACATAAAAAGTCAGTCAAAATGTGCACAAAACATCAGGATAATTGAAAAATATATTCTTGTCTTTACCCTTAAACTCATTAAAAAACTGTAAAGGCCATGAATATATGTGGGATTTTTTTCATTAATTCTTTTTTATTTTCAAAATCTGCTTTGTATTTACATTTGTTTAAATCAATTATGTGCATGCTTTATTTCTTAAGCATAATTAGTAAAAAAGCATTCAAATTCTAAAGTAAAAATTAAACATGCAAAAATACAGCTTAAGAACTGCAAATGTTTTTCTTTCATTATTTTTACATTGATTTTTATGCTTTTCTAAGTTACTTCCTTAAAATGAATAGGGTTGGTTCCCAAAGATGAGGGTTAAAAGGAAACCTTCAGTTTTTCCGAGGCTTAAAGATATCTTTCAGAACTGCAGGAAACCAGCAGGTTTGGAGTTACTGATTCTTTCTTGGGACTCCAGCAAAGGGGTTTCCAACATTATTACGCTTATTATTGACACATTATTAAATGTAGTCTCACCAAGAATGTAAAAGCCCATGTTTTTCACAGAGATATCCTTTTGTACAACCAGAGGGTTTCCTAGAGTGATGTGTTTCATCTCCTAGGAAACCAGGGATCAAAAATCAGTGGTTTGCTGTCGTTGAGAAGACATTTGACCAATTCACTATCTCCTACTACATTATTGGCACCCTCTTGATCTGTTATTATGCATGACTACTAATTTTTCTTTTTGCCCAACACTATATATAATGTATTCAAAATTCTTTCCTCCTTGCAAGAAAAGTACCTATCTCTGTTTCTTAAGCCAACACATATTTAATAGAAGAAAGGCTATCACTCATCTATAATACCGGGCAGCTATTAAAAGTAATATAAAATGAAGCTATCATATTCACTCTTTCTGGACTAGTGATATCAGCTTTTCTCTTTGAAGCTTCATTAGGAACTTACGGCCCTTCAACAGATTCCATGTGTTTTAATTAATTATAGTTATCGGTCTCCTTTGACATTCAAGTTGTCAGAGGTTGACAAGGGGGGGCGGGGGTCGGGAGGAGATTCTTTAATCCAGCTTCTTGGTCCTTTCAGAACTACCCTGCAACTTTCTTGGGAGCATCCTTGCTTTCTCACCACCAAAGGAGTTTCCTTCATACCTCAGCCCACCCTCCAAAGAGCCCTGCTCCTCTCTGTGGAGACAAGGGCTAGAAACAAAGGCTGCACCTTAGAGAGCACGTGGGAGTCAGTAGTTGGACCTGGGTGGTGGTGGTGGTGGTGGTGGTGGTGGTGGTGGTGGTGGTGGTGGTGGTGGTGGGTGGTGGTGGGGGTGGTGGTGGTGGTGGTGGTGGTGGTGGTGGT
>JAGFMF010011606.1:3971927-3982136 GCA_019455555.1 Galemys pyrenaicus | reverse complement strand
GTGGTGGTGGTGGTGGTGGGTGGTGGTGGTGGTGGTGGTGGTGGTGGTGGTGGTGGTGGGTGGTGGTGGTGGTGGCGGTGGTGGTGGTGGTGGGTAGTGGTGGTGATGCTGACATGGTCACTTTTAGAGAAGGGGTTGGGAAAACATTCATTTTAAGATGTATTCACATTACCACTTCCGATCTCAGTGCAGCACTGCTCAATTATGTCGTCTTCAGCTAAAACTTCCAAATCTATCTTTTCAGTGGCAGGCTTAACAGTTTAACCTCTCATCCAAGCTGTCACTTGCACCTCATTTCTCGTCTTCTTCTTTTTTAAACTCATAAAACATATAACATATTTGATGTACAAAGACTTGCTGTTTCTCTCGGATCTAGACCAGGCGATTGAAGAATGCAGCCATCATGCAGTTGGTCTGAGTGGAGCATCTGCATCTGACTTTATCTAAAGGGTTTATTTCCTTGGGATTTATTACTATAACAGGAAGAAATGTTGAGACTAACCCACCCACCTTCTAGAATGATAGATATTTATAGTTTAATTTTAGTGGAAAGAAGGCCTAATTTATAGCAGGGTCTTTGCTGAGTGGTCCACATGGCCATGTCTGAATTCAATGGCTGTTTCCAGCTTCCGAGCAGTTTTTTCTTTTTCTTTGTTTGCATATGTAGCAAAGTGAGTTTTTCAATCCCACTGTTGTATCAACTACTTCAGCCTTTTGTCTGCCTCTGATGTAGAAAATATTAATACTTTCAAAAGAGTCTTCAGCAAGACACTAAAACCCACCCTTTAGATAGTATAACACATTTCCTGTTAATACCACTAACCTTCCCCCAAAGTGACCCATCAACCTTCCCTCTGGATGTTTAAGGTCAAGTTCTTCTGTTTTCCCTGTGGTACAAAGAAGGGTAACCTTTTAACTAATATTTACTAGTGGGAATAACAGCAGTAATTATAATAATGGCCAACTTTTGAATCTCTACTGTGTGCCAGGCACAAAGTAAGACTCTTTGTGACGGTTATATCATAAAGTCCTCGCCACAATTCCTAAAATTTGTACAATTATTTGTTTCATTTTATCTTTGAAGAAACCAAGGATCAGGTAACTGAGGTAATTTTTCAACTGATTAATGGCAAAGCCCAGAACCAATGACATGCACTGTTGATGTTTTGAGGACCCTTGCCCCTGCCAAAAGCCACCGCCCCCAGAGATTCTGATGTAATTTGCCTTTGTTGGGGCTTGGGCATTGATACCATAAAAGACTACAGAATCCTGGCAGAATTATGGAAGATTTTATCTGTTATGTTATGGGAATCAAGGCAAGTTCAGTGTCAAATCTGTGAGAAAGGAGAGATAGAAAGAGAGTGAAAGAAAAAGAGAGGAGAGGGATGGGGAGTGGGAGCAGGGCAAGAGAGGGAGAGGAAGAGGGGGAGGGGGAGAGGGAGGGGAGAGGGAGAGACTCCAGAATTATACTTCCCAAAGCCCTGTTCCATCAAATCTTCCCTCCACCGATGCAGCCCAATGTCATACACAGTCATATATTTGGGACACTTATCTGAAAAAGCATGTTGCTACTACAACCTATTCCTTTTGTCTTGAGAGGTTTTATCTGGTCTTACAATATTTCAAGTAGTTCATAAGTTCACTCCCTCTGTTCCCTGGCAAACTTAAGCATAAATTCTAAATTTCAAGTATCTAGTGGGAAAAACAGCCTTTCTGCACACTTGTTGGCACTCACCTTGCTTGTGAGGATGAATGGGATCAGAAGTGAGTCTTGGTCTCAAATCTGGAGTCTTGGGCCAGACGAGAGCTTACATGTAGACTGTTGAGCCCCTGTTTATCTGCTGCTACAGTGAAGTCACAGGTAACTGTGGAGTGGGGGTTGCATGGCTGTGGTGTGTGGGGGATGCATGGACTGTGATGTGAACAACCCAGGTGACTGGAGGCTGGGGGTCCACAAGAACCAAAGCCAAACCCCCTTCCCTCAGAGGAAATGCAGCTGTTGAACTCTCTTAGGACCAAACCCTGGGATATTGCCCAGATCTGCATTGGAGAAGGTTCTGAGCCCTTAAAGTGGGTTGAACCAGCCTCTCTGTTTTAACACTACCTCTCCTGGCTTCTACTGACCCTCCTACATCTGTTGCTTTCAAACTTGTCTTCCAGAGTTCATGATTTCTGGAAAGCTCAGCTACTCACCTCTGGTAAGCCATCATGAGAGACAACGTCTGGAGTTAGGGAAGCAAAGTGTGTTCAGAAAACCCTTAAGGGCCCTCCCTGGTGGCGCAGTGGGTTAAGCAATGCACTATGAAGCAAAACGCAGTCACTGCAGCACAAGTTTGATCCCTGCCGCCGGCCAGGGAGGGGACCCACATGGCGCAGCAGACCTCTCCTGCCTCGCCCGCTGCTCCCCTCAGCAGTGTGTTTCAGTCAATCTGCCTGTTCTGCATCCTGCTCTGTCTGGTGGATTCTCTCACCACCCCCACATCTCTGGTCTGTACCCCATTGTATACATAAATAAATAAATCTAAAAAAAAATAAAACCTTTAAGCTGAGGAGACAGCATTCTCAAGAAACCATCTCAATTTCTTAGGCAAGGGATGAGGGGGTTTGTAGCAGTGCAGGGTGGGAGGAGATGTGTTTTGTATGGGTTACTGGGTGGCTCATGTGGCCGGAAATGTTGCCCTTCCTGTGACACCCGGCCATTGGGCTGGTGCCATCTAGGGGAACTAGGGCCAGTCATCATGATTTCATGATGCTTCATGAATTTCCGGTTCACCTGTGAATAGAAAGAATGCAGAAGGAGTGAGGTCGGTGCTAGGAGGTTTGTATGAAGCTGTTGCAGGGAGTTGACAGGTTAGTCACTGAAGAAACATAACGTATGCTCTGAAGGTCACAGCCACGGTCAGCTCAGGCAGCGTCTCGTGCTTTCAGGAGGACACAAAGGGAGGATACAAATCACTGTGCAACTGAGGCCAGTGTCTGTGGATGATGGTGTGTGTAAGGCCACAAGTTTCCGTGGTGATGGTAGGATGACTCATCTTTCTACTTGGTCAACATAGGTCAGTTACAGTGTGTCTCTAAGCTTCCATTTCCTTCATCGGAAAAAGAATTGTAAAATAAATTTCTGGAGTATAAAAACTCTGCATTGCTGGATTCCTGAATAGACAAGATTGTGGTCATTCATTCTGCAGGTATTTCTCAAGGGGGCACACGAAGCTGAGGGCACAGTCCCAAGCCCAGCCTGTGCCATCTCAGGGGCTTTCAGTCTGCCCGATATGAGACACCCATGAGGATTCCTCACCAGCTAGTGTAATATTATGACTCTGGGAAATACAAGGAAGCAGAGGTGGGTGGCACCAAGAGCATGAAATGAAGGTTAAGCTATGAAGACAGAACAGACCTTTTCCATCTCATCCCTTAGCTTCCAACTGAAACAGGAAGTTCTCAGACATAGTCTCTGGTCCCCCAGTGGAATTTAGCCTAAAAGAAGCAAAAAGAAAGCAGGGGCTTAAAGCCATCCACAGATATGTGAGCACTAGCCCCCCATCTCTCACAGCCCTGAGGGTCATTGGGAAGACCACAACCCCAACAATGGCATCCGCAGAGTCTCCATTCGAATCTCTCTTTCCATAAACACTCACCCCTCTAGACCCGTCCCCGCCATCCCAGTGGCCTTTTGAAGGTGAAGAGATGATGATGATTCTGCCTTGGCTCCCCAGGGGTTGTAAGAGCAAGATGAATCACCCCACAAATATAGTACATTTCCCCAGGGGCGGCAGTGGGTGGAAGCATTTGTAGAATTCACTCTGCTTTAATAGATCATTTAGAGCTTGTCATGTATCAGAGAGTAAAAACAAGCTCTCCAGGCACGTGACCTCCTCCCTAAGCCTTGGCAGATAACGCCCAGTCAGCACTCCCTCCTCCCTGCCGCACATGCTGGGGAGAGGCTGACAAGAACCAAGAGGTCACAGTCGAGCTCCTGCCCCTTCTCTGCCTCTAAGTGTGTTTTCTCTGTCTTCCCTCTCATTTCCTCTACTGTCTCTCTGTGCTCTACTTCTCCTCCCCATCTCTTCTTCGCCCCCACTTCTGGTTCTTTCTGGAATCTCTCAGTTGGGCTCATCGCTCTACCTGTGTGTATCCTCCATCTCTCCTTCCCTCTCCTCTCGCTCTCACTTCTGTCCAAGCTCTGACTTCTTCTCTCAAGATTTGACTCTCTTTCCTGCTTCCTCCCTATCTTCTTCCATTTGCAACCCCTGTCCCTACCCAATCTCCAGCCATACCCAGTGTGGGTCAAAGCTGATTCAGGCCTCCCTGGTGGTGCAATGGTTGAGCAATGCACTATGAAGCAAACCACAGCCACTGCAGCATGAGTTCGATCCCTGTGGCCAGCCAGGGAGGGGACCCACATGGCGTAGCAGACCTCTCCTGCCTCGCCCGCTGCTCCCCTGAGCAGTGTATTTCAGTTAATCTGCCTTTTCTGTTCCCCACTCTGTCTCTGGTGGATCCTCTCACTGCCCCCCACACCTCTGGCCTATACCCCAGCTCTTGTGTGCATAAATAAATGAATCTTAAAAAAAAACCAAAAAACGATTCTTTCACATCCTGACTTAACTTCCTAGCATCATGAGAACCTTTAAACCTTGGAGAAGAATCCCACCTTCTTCCAAATGGTGACTTTGTTCCATCCCTCACTACATATCCTAAATACAAGCCCACAGATCCTATAACTGAGGCCTGTGGGTCAGCAGCAACCCCTCCTCCAATAACTCACCTTCAGGGTCATGTAGCTTTGAGGGGTTATCCTGGGAACCACTTCTGGGAATCTGCAAAGGAGCTGGAGTAGGTGTGAGTCTCCACAGGGACCCACCCTCCACTTCTCAGGGGCTGAGATTCTGTTCCCTTCACAAAGTGGAATGCTGAGAAGACATCCTCAGAGGAAGCAAACAGCTTCTATGCTGCTTCTATGCCTGGCATGTGAAGAATGGCAAGCAGGGAGCCCAGGAAAAACAACCAAGTTGTGTCCCAGGACATACATCCTTGACTCCAAACGCAGCCTCATGTCACAGTTGGTCTCAATTTAATTGAAAAATGACCAACAAAGGTCCTTAATGCTGTCCTTCTAGATTTGGCATTATTAGGGCCAGAGACTATTTTGAGGAAAGAAGAATTGATCCCTTGGTATATTTTAGATTCTCAGCCAGCTTTTGTCCCATGTAATTTCTCATTTAATGCTCCTAGAAGTCTAGAAGGTGTGGACAAAGGCCTGCTCCAAACAGAAGTGGGTGTTGAGTTTCAGAGAGGCTAAGTACACTTTTTAAAAAGGCCATCAATTTACTGAAGCCATCATTTACTGAATAAGGCCCCCACTAACTAATCAGAGCACTTCGCTGAAGAAACAGAAGCAACAGGATGTGTGCGTGCGTGTGTATGTGTTTAAGCAACTGGCTTCATGACTATGGGGGATGATAAGTTGAAATCTGCACGGTAGGATCAACCAGCTGGAGACCCAGGGAAAAGTTGCTGTTGCAACTCAAATCTCAAGGCAGACCAGGGACAGAATTCCTTCTTTCTTTTCTCCTAAAGAAAAAAAAAATAATCCCTCTGTCTTTTTCCTTAAGACCTTCAACTGACTCAGTGAGGCCTACCATATTATGGAGGATAATCTACTTAAAGTCTACTGATTTAAATATTCATCTCATCTAAAAAGTGCCTTTACATTAACATCTAGACAAGTATTTGACCAAACAACTAGGTGCCATGGTCTAGCTAAGTTGGCACATAAATTTAACCATCACAATTCATAGACCATAAAATTCACCTTTTTAAAAAGTGTACAGCCCAGTGGATTTTAGTATATTCACAAAACCTTCAGCTGTCACCATTGAATAATCACAGAATATGTTCATCATCGCAGAAAGAAACACTGGCACTTTAGTAGTCATTCCCCAGTCCCCGTTCCTCCCTCTCCCAGCATCCACTGAATGCTTCTGTATTTTGCACACACTGGTTTACCTTCCTCCTCCTCTCCCTTTGTCTGCCTGGTAAATTTCTACTGGTGACTCAAGAGTCAGCCCCTTCTGAATCTCTTTCTTGATTTCCCCCTCCCTGAGACCTCATCCCACTCAAAATGAGTTAATCACGCCATTTCTGTGACCCTAAATGTAAGCTGAATGTACCTCCCGCAGAGCCCTTAGCAAAAGGCATGAAAATTGTGTATTAAATTGCTTGTCTTTCTTACCAAACTAGGGGCTCTTAAACTAACGCCAAGAATTACAGGAGTTTTGAAGTGAACCCAATATTTTCCGTGTGTGTGTGTGTTTCCAGGCGACGGTAGGCCTAGAGACTCCAGCAGATTTTAGAAAGGGTCCCAGGAAGTCAGGAACCATCACACCAGGAGGAATTTCTCAAGGGCCGAGACATGGCTGCTACAGAGTAGACTGAATAGAATGCAGGTGGGCTATAAATGGATAACATTTAATAAAAGGTCCCTGGGCCTCTCTGGTGGCTCAAGGGGTTGAGCACCACACTGTAGAGCTTCTGCAGCCACTGCGGTAAAAGTTTGATTCTGGGCCAGGGAGGGGACCCATATGGTGCAGCAGAACTCTCCTGCCTCGCCCACTGCTCCCCTCAGCAGTGTATTTCATTCAATCTGCCTGTTCTGTTCCCTGCTCTGTCTCTGATGACTCTTTCACCTCCCATGACTCTGTTGTACTCCAGCTCTTATATGGATAAAATCTTTAAAATAAAAAGGTCCCTTCTGAGGGTTTTTCATCATTTCTATGAAGTAGTCAAAACGAAAAACAAAATAACATATGGTTAAACTGTTAGAAGAAAGGATACATGCACATCTGTCCTCCCATTCCTTCATCCACCTATCTACCCATCCATCTATCATCTATCCATTCACCCATCCATCAACCCACCAACCCACCCACTCATCCACCCATCTGTACACCCATCCATCCATCTATCCACCCATCCATCCTCAATTTATTTAACACACCTATAGGGAACCATATCCAGTACTGGGATAGGTGCCCTAAGAAGCAGGCAGTCTCTGTAAGTATCAGAGTATCAAAACATCAAAGAGACACATGCTTAAAATCAGGGAAAGCTCCCTGGGAGAGATACAGCATGAGCATCAGCTGGAGTGAGGAATAGGATTCAGACTGTTGGTCTCTGAAGGGAGTGCCGAGCCTGTGTGCTGGGAGCATATGTCAGGCTGCCCAAAGACTTGGAAGAGGGCAGGAATCCACACGTCCACAGTCCGTGCAGGGAAGGCTTTTCTAAGCCTCCAGGAGGTGATGGGATGTGCATTGAGCAGACCTGTCTGATGAGGTGTGGGACGTGATTACTGAGCTGAAGAGGGAGCCACACTGACCGCAGGCCCAGCTGGCCACTGAGCAGAGGGAAGATTTCCTTAGTGCTGGGAATGAAGGGTGTGCCTCTTCCCTCAGAAGCTGAGGGTAGGAAGCTGGCCAGCAGGGAAGGCAGAACTAATGGCCCTGACTGTGAGTGAGAAACCTAGGAGTCTGGGAGCGGGGAGGGGATCTGGTCTCCATCATCCAGCAGCACTTAACTTGAGAGATGGAGGGCGGTTGCCAGAAACAGCCAGAAATTCCCCTGAGAAAGGAGAAGCCACAAGAGGTAGTCATTGTCAACAGAGCGGGAATGAGACCATCCCATGGGGATGGACCCTGTACCGGGCAGACTGGCCTCATGTAAGAGGCCAAAGGGCTCACCTTCCAGACTTTCTCAGTGCCACCCAACCCCTAACATTTCCCTTCCTCTCTCCATCTTGTTCAATGCTTCCTTTAATCCCCTGTCTACCCCATACCCACCTTTGCCCAAACGCACACCAACATCAGTAGGGAGTTCTGAACTGTAAATAAAACTGTGACATTATTGGGGTTAAGGATTCTGTGTCCAGAACTATGCTGGGTTTGAGAGTTTATTTATTTATTTATGCATACAAGAACTGGGGTACCAGCCAGAGGCGTGGGGAGGTGGTGAGAGGATCCACCAGAGATAGAGTGGGGAG
The DNA here is from genome assembly GCA_019455555.1 of Galemys pyrenaicus. NCBI lineage: Eukaryota > Metazoa > Chordata > Mammalia > Eulipotyphla > Talpidae > Galemys > Galemys pyrenaicus. The sequence continues at coordinate 3,974,098 of JAGFMF010011606.1, read as the reverse complement.
CAGAACAGGCAGACCGACTGAAACACACTGCTGAGGGGAGCAGCAGTTAACGGCAGGAGAGGTCTGCTGTGCCTTGAGGGTCACCTCCCTGCTGCAGTGGCTGTGGTTTGCTTCGCATGCATTGTTTAACCCACTGCACCCCTGGGGAGGCCCCGTGTTTGAGAGTTTAAAGGTAACCATTGATCCCATGCCTTTCCTGTAGACCACTTGAGAAATCACTAGATGAAGATATTGGATGCAGATGAAGGCACCCCTTTTATCATTGCTGACCCTGACATTGGAGAATGGGGCCCAAAGCCAAAATGTGTGCCCAGCTTCCAGCCTCATGAAATAAATTTAGCCACCAAATTGAAAGCAGAGGAATTGGAGGGCTGGGGGCTCCCTGCATGTCCCCCTGATCCTGAAACCATGCAGTGGACCCCAGCATGGACTGGGCTCTATAAGCCAGGCAGAGATCCAAAAGGGCTGAGCTAGAGGAGTTGAGGGCTCCCAGTGAGATGATTTCCATCCTTCCAATGAAAGGAGAGATAGGGGCCAGAGGGAGACCGGGGTACTGTACTTCTCTCTGATAATTTTGGGTCAGTGCTGACATGTTAGGAGCAGAAATGTTTTTGCCTTACACTTAGCACTTCACAAGTATTTTCTAATCAATTCCTCACCGTGATTCTTTGCTGTAGGTGCTGTGCCATTTCACCCCTGGGGATGGGGATGTGCAAAGAGAATAAGAGTCACAGCATCCTGACCCAGAGCCCTGGCCTTTGTTCCTCATGACACACGGTCCCCAGTGACCGACACACCCTCCGCTCTTTGCAGAGTCCTTAGAGTCATCTAAATAGAGACAGGCTGTAGGAGGCAGTCATGGGGAGCACTGTGTGACCTTGTTTGACTTGCTTAGTCTCTCTGTTCTTGCTCCTCTGTTACTACACAGGGAAGCTTCCAAAACAATCTGTGGTCATGGTGAGCCTGCTTTGTTGGAGGCATCTAGGGTGTCCTAGGTTAGATAGGCCTTGTCCTTGAGCACACTGACAGCTCTCAGACCCTCCCACTACCCACCTAAAATTTAAACTCTCCCATGGTGACTGGGGCATCTTTATAAAGGGGAGTACAAGGGAGTTCCTTTGCAGTGATGGAACAATTGCTGACTTGCTTTGGTGGTAGTTACAGGAATATACACTTGTGATAGAATGGCACAGAAACACACACAGAAGTGCACACGCACATGCACGTGTACGTGTACAACTAACTGGTGAGTCTGTGCAAGGCCTGTGGGTTATACCGGTATCAGCCTCCTGATTTTGAGACTGTCCTGCAGTTATATAAGATGTTACCTCTGGGGGACTCTGGATGAAGGGCACATGGGGCCTTTCTGTGCTATTTTTACCATTTCTTATAAGTCTATAATCTTTTCAAAATAAAAAGTAGAGAAAAATTCTTCCATAACCTCTCATTGGTCTTAGCATCAAATCTAAACTCTGTGCCAAGGACGGCAGGCCCCTCGCAACCTGGGCTCTTGTCCATCTCTGGAACCTCTCACCTCCCTCTGTGTGGCCCAGCACACTCCTGGAGACCTAGGCCCTTACATTTCTTTTATTTTTCAAGTTCTCTTACCCCAAATCCATCTATCTCAGGCCCCATCAGCTCCCCCAAAAGGAGCCCTTTTAGTGTCCCTATGGCATCTGCCATCATCAGCCATGACCTTATTTAGTTGCTTATTTACTACACTCAGTCCTGACTTCCACTCCTTATGAGAATGGAAAGTTCCAGAAAGCAGGGAAAACATCTGTCTTGGCACTGGTGTATCCTGATACCTACAACAGGAATGGGTACATGCATTTGGGTGGTGAATATTTATTGATGATAGACAAATGGATGCATAGATGGATGAATGAATGAATGCATCACACAAAATAACATTTGAACAGAGGTGAAAAGAAAGTGACAAAGGGCAGGGTTTCTCCTCTAGGACTCATGCTATTGTTTATTTTTTTTATTAATATAAATTTTTTTAAATGTATATATACTTGCCATCAATTGTAATCCCCATGTATTCCCCATCACCATCTAACCAGTGCTCACCTCAGTCCCCCGTGCTCCCATCTGCCCTCAACCCTCCCCCTCCCCTCCCCACCAAGTGTCCCCAGTCTGTCCTTGTCTCCTCATTTTTGGTTTTT
>JAGFMF010011606.1:3957120-3971345 GCA_019455555.1 Galemys pyrenaicus | reverse complement strand
TGGTTTTGATTTGCATTTCTCTGATGACAAGAGAAGTTGAGCATTTTTTCATATGCCTGTTGGCCACTTGCATGTCCTCTTTGGAGAATTGCCTTTTTATCATGCTATTGTTTAAACAGATGCCTGCCTCCCTGATTTATTGAAGGTCCAGGCTGCCTCTTTGCCCCATCTCCTAGCCCCATGCAGTTCAAATTCCTAGTGTCTGCATTTCTTGCATATCTCTAAGTTAGCAAATGTGGGTCATGGGAAAATATCAGTCATTTACGTTTTAGTCTGCATCCCAGGTACCAACTTCCTCTAGATACTAGTTTAAACTTTATGTGCTATTATTTCATCTTGAGGGAATGTCAGTGAAGGGAAGGAGATACAGCTGAGACAGAGAGGTCATCCTGTGTCCAGGGATGTCTCAGAGGAAGCCAAGAGTAAACTGGGTCTGGTTCAGGAGGGGAAGACAACTTTTGGTACTTTAAGGATAGAAGACTATTTCGAGAACGCTTAGTCAACAGTCCCAACTTTGTTTCTCTCTCCTTCTGTTTTTTTTTTTTTTTAAGATTTATTTATTTATGCACAGGGGTACAGGCCAGAGTTGTGGGGGAGGGGTGAGAGGATTCACCACAGAGAGCGGGGAGCAGAACAGGCAGATCAACAGAAGCACACTGCTGAGGGGAGCAGCGGGCACAGCAGAAGAGGTCTGCCGCACCATGTGGGTCCCCTCCTTGGCCGGCAGCAGCGAGCGAACTCATGCTGCAGTGCATTGCTTTACTTCATAGTGCATTGCTTAACCCACTGCACCACCAGGGAGGCCCCTCTCTCCTTCTGTTTCCCTGAGTAAACCTCTTACCTTTTCCAGCATCATCATAACATGACGGACTTACCTATGAGGTGCATAAAGACATTTTTAGCTTTGATTAGTCTAACTCTAGGAGATATCTTATTTTCCAAGGAGAATCTCGCTGATGATCTCTCTTGAGATGATGTTCACATTCAGAATCAGAGCGCGGGTTGCAGGTGAACTCCCATCTGGTCAAGCGCAGCCACCCCTCCCACCCTCGTTTCAGTCACTGAGTATCTGCCATAGAAAGTATTAGTACCACCCCCCCTCCCACTGTGAGATGCCACTCACCCTAGGGAGCTTTCCTTGGAATGATCGGGACTTGATGTAGCTCTGGTAACATGCACCCCATGTTCTTAGGCAAGGCATTCCACTCCTTGCCTCCTGGAGTATTAAGAGTAAAGCTCTTCAGTTTGGCAGACATAGACGAGGCATTGGCAGGCGAAGATGAGACTAGTTGTAGGCATGATAAAGTGCTGAATCAGGTTGCATATAGAAGACAAGAAACGTCCATCCCTGGAGATCTTTTGGAAGCTTCAGTGACAGAGACTCTCACTTCAGTCATTGATCACACACACGTTTTATCAAGTTAAGTCACCCATGGTGATTGGACTTGTGTTCTCCAGTTAAGTCCACCAATCATTTGGGAAATCTATAAATGGGGTTCATGATGCATTGCTCTGCCCACTGGGGCCTCACTATGAGTGAAAGAAACTGTAGCATCTATGTATCTGCTTAAAGGGAAGCTCCCCAAATGAAGTCATCTGTTTCGAGTGGTGTTTGGCTGGCAAATTCCTATTCTTTCCAAACCCAGTTCCAGCATTTCCTCTTTTGTAAAGCCTTGCTTCACTGCCCTCCCTGCCGCACTAGGGTGAATTAAATGTGCTGTCTCTGAGCCAGTGCGGCCTGTTAGCTGATTGCCATGGGCCCTCCCTTTGTCTTCAAATGGTTTTCAAGCCATTCTATGCCCCAAAGGACTGTGAGCTTCCTGGCAGTCAGGACTGAGCTCACCTCACCTCTCTGCATCTCCGGTTCCATCACTGAGAAAGACAGGGCAGGGGCTTAGTGGATGCTGGCCAGTTCCTTGGAGGGACCAGCCAGGAGCTCATATATCATGGACCACAGACTCCTGGGACTGGCAGTGTGGGAACCAGGGCAGGAACCCCCATCTCCACTGCAGCCTTCCTCGGCCTCCCTTTACTCACTAACCTTGATTCCTAGCAAACCGCATCCAGTGCTCATTGCACGCCAGGCTCAATGCTCATCTGCATAGCATCCTCCATCCAGAGCAGCCCTGAGCTGCGGGCAGGAATACTAATGCACCATGCAAATGCCAGCCCAGAGAAAGAGAGCCCTGGACTATCAATTAGCTTCTCCCCAGCCCCCCACGCTAGCTAGAGTGCCCAACCCCCTGTCTTGCTAGGGGCCAGCCCAGTGCAAGAAGGGAGAACAGAAATCATCTTGAAGTTGTCAAAGCGGTGTCTCATGGCAGCCAGAGAAGGGAGCCTCCATCTGGGGCAGCCTGGCCTCTCAGGAAGGGAACTCCTAGGGTGTTCTGGAGAAAGTGTGCTCTCTGGACCAGATGATAATGGTTCTGTGGGTGTTCCCACATCTCCCTCCTCCTGTGCCAGCTTCTGTGTCCACGTTCCCCTTTGTCCTAAACCAATAAACCGCTCTCCTCCGGCCTGAGGTAGTCATCTGGGAGGGAGGATGAGGGAATGGCTCACCATCCCGCATCTCCACATCTGGTTTTGCTGGTGTGTGCTGTCTCCTCCCCCTCCTCTGCCCACCCCGACCCCCACCTTCTTTCCTTGGTGGTTAATAGCCTGAATTTGAAGACAGGCAAGACTGGATTCAAACCCTGACTCTACAGTCCGGTTTTGTGGCATTGGGCAAAGCACAGCACCTCTGTAAACCTCGGGACCTCAGTTTGCTAAGCTAGAAAATGGAGGTGAGAACAGTACCTGCTGCCAAGTATGTGATGATCATTGTATGTGTAACTGAGAATTCCAGGCGACATACTCTGGTGTGCCTGAATGTCACTTCGCTTAGTTCTTAAATTGCTGAGCTTAATTTCTAGTCTAAATTCCTATTCTTACTGAGGAGCAGAAATGAAAACTCAGTCAACTCAGGACATCCCATGCCCCAGTGTTGTCTGAACCTCCTTCTGAGGCATTATGAAGCATGGAGGCGCCAGGCGGGCTGGCCCCTGTCCTTTTCAGGAGCCCCCAAGTCCTGCTTCCTGTGGTGACTGAGCCATCCGGGTGACAGCTGCCACCCCCGGCCCCCAGCCCAGGACCAATGTTTCCTGGCTCTCTGGGGCTTTCTGGGATATACCCTTCTCAGGTACAGGGGAGAGATTCCTTGCACTCTGGGCCAGGAGAAGGAGCTCAGAAGGAGCCCACTGCAAGAAAAGACAGACTAGTAGTGTCGTGCCCCACACTCCTGCCACAGAGAGGGCTGGCTTAGCTGGACGGGGGACGTGACCACGTGTACTCTCCCTAGGAAGCAAGCAGGTGTCCTTGGCCCCCAGATTCCACCAGAGTCCAGGTTTTCACCTGCCCAGTGTTCCACCTGAAGTGGTCAGAGACAGAAACGCCTCTCCTGCTCTCTGAGGCCGTACTCCTCCAGGTCGCTCTCTTCCCCCAGATCCATGGGAAGTCATCATCCAAGAAGGTGACTCGGGTGTTTCTGTGTCGTCTTTGCCCCAGGCAGTGACTGTCACGGGTCTCACAAGAAATAGCAGAAGAAACATACCTGATAACTTGCAGTTCTCAGCTGCCCCATTTCTGCATCCCTGTCCCAGACACCATCCTCAGACGATGGCACGCAAGTCTTTTCCCTCCCTTCTTCCTTCCTTCCTCCCCACTTCTAGGTTCCCCCTTTTCAGACTCCAGCAGCAGCAGCAGCAGCAGTCAAGGTGCTGGGCAGCAGAGCCAGTGCTGACAGGTTCAGCCAGCCATGCAGGGCCAGGGCACGCTCATCACGGGCGTTATTACTAATCATCATGTGCTGCTGCTCCCTCCTCCCCACCCTGCCCACTTCCTCCGGGGTCTTCCATCTGTGGAAGCTGCTAAAGGACAACATACCCCGTGTGCCTCCCAGCAGGCGGGTGGCATGGCTGCAGCCCCCAGCACCAAGAGGGAGGCTGAGAGCATCACCGGCCAGTCACAGTTAGGATCGCCAGACCTCCTTCCTCTGCATGTTCTTTGGTCCAACATGCTACACCATACCTGGGAGATCCCTCTGAATTCTTGCCTCCAAGAGAGGTGGTGTTAGAAGAAGTCAGTCACAAGAACAGCAGGAAAGCTTGGGGCAGGACCAGAGTGCGGGCTCTGGACTCAGACCATCTGAGTTCAAGGCTAGCTCCATCACTTACTTGCTGTGTGATTTTGAACAGATCCCTTCACCTCTCTGTGCTTTGGTAGCCTCATACATAAAATGGGGATTGGCAGCCATCCTTCTGCCCGCCTGTGACTATGCAGGTGCTTCTCTTCACCAACTGTCTCCTCGCGGGGCAGCAGCCTCCTGCGTGCCCGTGACCTGTACCCTGCCAGGGCTTCTCATCACTGAGCTCCCTCAGCAGAGCCAGCTCTCCTCAAGGCCACCTGCCTGCAGCCATGCAGGCCTCTCTCAGCAAGCGTGTCCCTTTTAGGGCAGCTCTTCCTGCCTGCTTGTGTCTGTGCAAGTGTCTTTTACTTTCCTGCCCCTTTTCCCAATAAACCTGCTCTTTAAAATAAAAAACAAAAATAAAGAAATAAAATGGGGTTAATGAGAGTGCCTACCTTACGTTGTATCTAAATGATTCAGTGGGACCAGAGATGTAGTAAGAATTCTATATACAACTCATGTGATTTGTTCATGTAATTATTACATAACCTAAGAGGAAGAGATAGTAGGAGGGGCATAGGGAGCAGCGGTGCACACAGTCGACTCCTGGACATCTCCCCAAGGAGATACTGGATCTGTGTTTTGCACAAACCTTACAAAGACAAGATTTTCTGCCCATGGTTTCTGGGCGTATTGTCCCAACCTTTCAGTGTCAACCGTCCACCCTGGGTCACACCACCATGGCAATTATCTAGGGCCACCCCACCCCCCTCAGTCCTGCTCTATCCCTGACTCTCACCTCCACTTCTGCAGCCCCAACCCACCTCCAGCCTTGAGTTTTCCACCAGCCCTGCCCTGACCTTTGCCAGCCAGAGCTGACCTCGGCCACTAAGCTGTTGAGTTCAACTTTCTCCCCAGCATTTTGGATGGGGACAAAGCTAGAGAGGCAGCCCCACCATTTCTTGGTGCCATCTAGGCTCTTACAGTAAATCCTTTTTCCTGCCCTTTGCATGTTCATCTGTGAGTTCCCTAAGCCGGTGAGCATGCACTGCAGCAACTCCAGAGCCCAGCCCAGGCTGTGACAAGCAGGCAGCACCCGTGAGTCGTGAATAAATGAGTGGGTCACGTTGATGACACTGTCGCTGGTGCCCAGTCCCTTTCAGGGGGCTTTGCCCCCAGCTCAGCACTACGCTGGAGCGCTTGAAGGCCTCCCTTCATTTCACCCTCAGAACAACCAGAAGAATCAGGCACATGTATCACCCCCATTTCACAAATGTTGAACCTGAGGCTCAGAGGAGTTAAAGGCACATATCTAAGAAATGGCTGGATCAAATCCCTCACGATAATCTGCCCTTTAGGACAGATTTTTAATCAGGTCCCCACTGGGGGAGAGTCCTGAGTGCCATTAAATTGTATGCCAATTGTGAGTGTGTGTGTAGGCAAGGCTGTTTTGGGGGGGAAAGGTTCACAGGTCTTATCGATACTGAAATGTGAACAGATCTGAATTCCTCCACTTCTCCACCCTCCCTCCTCCATCTGTCTTTTTCCCCAGAGAGCCATTTAATCAGTAACGTAAAGTACTTGCCCTGTGCCTGGCCTGTGCGCCCACCTGACTTCTCTGGTCCCCAGGACACAAAGAGTCGCTTCAGAGAGAGGATAATGAATTCTGAGGTGCACTCAGTCCCCCCCTTCCTGGATCTGGGTACCTTGGAAGGGCTTTGCTGTTGGCGTCTGCGTGGGTGGCTGCACTCTGTCTGAACTCATCTCAGCCCCTGGTGGAGACTGTTCCAGCACTGGAGCATGAAGGGGGAATCCTTAGAGCAGCAGCGCTGTCAGGCGGGAGGGCAGGGCCTGCGTCCTGGCTTCCCCGGAGTCTCCTGAGACCGACTTGGTCCTGCTCCCTCCAGAAGCACATCAGCCGCCACAGATGAGCTCATGCCTGCTGCATTAGCGTGTGGCCCAGGAGAGGCGCTTCCCAAGTCCAAGTCCTAACCCAGGATCTTTATTTAATCCTGGAGAGGTGGGGGAGAAGTTACTTACCATGTGCATGATGGTGAGCAAACCAGTCACAAGGAAACACTGAAGACATATCTCACAGATAATGTTTGTGTGTTTCTGTTTGCATAGAATTGGTGAAAGTGTTGGTTTTTTAAAAGCAGCAGCGATTTCGATTTTGTTTTGTTTTTTGTTTGTGCTATTTCATTCCATTCTTGACCAGCGCTTCTCTTTAAGTAGTTAATTATGGAAAATTGTCACACCAACTTTAAGGAAAGGAGAAGATATGTAAATTGCTTTAAAAAATTAAATAAAAATACCGAATGTGAAAAAAAAAATACAAAAGGTACCCAACAGAGGGGCCTCCCTGGTGGAGCAATGGGTCAAGTAACACACTGTAAAGCAAACTGCAGCCACTGCAGCACGAGTTCGATCCCTGATGCCAGCCAGGGAGGGGACCCACATGGTGCAGCAGAACTCTCCTGCCTCGCCCGCTGCTCCCCTCAGCAGTGTATTTCGTCTATCTGCCTGTTCATTCCCCACTCTGTCTCCGGTGGATCCTCTCAACCCCCAACCCCCTGCACCTCTGGCCTGTACCCCATTGCTTATATGCATAAATAAATAAACCTTAAAAAAAAAAAAGAAAGAAAAAGAAACCCAGCAGAGAAACTGAAGAATGAAGCTAGCTAGCATTTTCTGGGTCAGGACCAAGTTCCAGCCAGGGGGACCCTGTGTCAGACACTTTTGTAATCATCCTCACTTTCAACCTCACCCCGTGACTGACATTGGTGAGATTATTCCACAAGGAGGTATGCGGAAATTGAGGCTTTCAGAGGTTAAAGAACCTGCTCAAGATCATAAACAAACCCTGCATTTGAAACCTGACTTCTCTGCCCACTGCGGATCCTTCTGTGCTTGTGACGTCACTTGGTTGGCAAAGGTTACCCTACCTGGCTTTTCCGAGCACTCCCTCTGCCGCCCTGGCCTGATTCAAGTTGCCGTGATGAGAGGATCTGATTGTCTTTAGTTCTAAATGGTCAACAGCCTGAGGGCCGGGATGCTTGCTGTCTTCTTGCTCACTTTGGGTCCGTGTATTTAGAATAGTGACTGGAGTGTTTTGCTGCATGAATGAGCCAGAGAACTTTTGCAGAGGCTTCACAGAAACAAAGCACTTTCCCTTTCTGTCACCTGACCTCGCCCTCATGTCAACCCTTGAAGGAGTCCTCCTGCTCACTCTTCCCCTAGGCCCAGATGCACCTTTAGTGAGAGAAGGAGGCTTGAACTCCGACCTCAAGGATGGTGTCCTTCCCGCACCCCTCCCCCCACCCCGATTTATCTCAGGGTATTTGTGGAGCCCTTAGGATGCCCTGGACCAGACGAAGCTGAAGTGGATTGGCCTGGGAGGGAGGTATACAGTTTGCTTTCTGAAAGCTCACAGTCTATTTGGGGAGGCCAGGCTTGTGCAGGCGGAACATTTGGGAAATGGTACAAGACAGCAGCTAGTGTAATGCTGAATTGCACATAATCAGGTGCCAACCACATTCCCTTCCTTAACTAATCTGAGTCTTTTAATACCAGATGGGGACCCTGAGAATAGACTTCCTATAACACAGATGAAGAGCAAAGATGGAAGTAAGGGGAGGGGCTGTGGCTGACTAGGTTTTATACCGCCTAGGCCGGCACGATGCCCGCCCGCGGCCATGGTGGCAGTAGTTGTGCGGCCGCTACCACCCACCACGCTGTGTGCCAGGCACCTACTAAGGGCCTTGTAGACGTGAACGTGCCACTTTTCACAGCAACACTGAGTCAGGGACTCATGCAGCCCGCAGAGGTGAGAGGGGGCTCAGAGAAAGTGCTCATCAGACACTGTCTTGTATATAATATGGGGCATGATCAGGATTTGAACCCAGATCCAGCAGCCCTCCAAGCCAGATCCAGCTCTTATTCTGACCCTGCTGCCCCCCACGTGTGCCGGTAATTCAGTGAACTGCCCTTCCCCACAAGGATGGGAAGAATCTTCAACAGAAAGTGCCAGGAGGAGGGAGGGGAGGAGGAAATGAGCAAGCATGACTTGTATGTTACATAAACATATTGCATGTCGTAACAGGATTCCTGCAGGCCTCTGGGAGTCTCACCTTTGCTTCTCAGAACATCCTCCTTGGGGCACCCTAGGAGGTGGATGCTCACATCATGGGGATCACAAGACTGTGCTCCCTGGGTCTTCTGAGGGCACCTATGGGTGGTGGAGTGTGTGTTAGTCTGCCTTGGGCATGATAATAAAATGTCACAATTGGGTAGCTTGAACAACGGAAGTATATATTCTCTTGATCATGGAGGCTGGAAGTCCAAGATCAATATGCTAAGCAGGGTGGGAGTCAGGTGAGAGCTTCACCTTGGGGTGCAGTTGGCTGCCTTCTCCTTACTCTGCACACACATGACCTTTCCTTGGTCATTTGCGTGGGAGTGGGGGCCTCTCTGTGTTTGTTTTTCTAAGTACATTAAGGACACTAATCCCATTGGATTAGGGCCCTACTTTTATTTATGAAGTAACCTTTCTTAAGGAAGTTACTGTCATTACTTCCTTAACAGACCCCATCTCCAGATACAGCCAACTGGAAGGTTAGGGGTCAACATATTAATTTTGCAGAGTAGATGCCAATGTCCCATCCATAAGAGCAAGAAGGAGGAAGGGGTGAGAGCTGGCATAGAGCACATCTTTCAGCGTCCGAGCCATTGAAGCCCAGGTTGGAAGGATGCCATAAAATGGGCTTAGTCAATGCATTCTGCTGGGGAAGTGGGGCAGATGACCCTGCAGTCAGATGGCTGATGGGAGGCTGCTTCTTCAGCTTTCTTATGCAAGCCCCAAAGATGCGAGGAAGGAATCTGTTGTCTACTTTCTCAGTTATGTATATTCCTACTTAGATGAGTTATTTGAGAGCATCTCATTGTGATGGCTGCCACATCATACAGTGCATGTGTGTGTACGTCTGTTTATTGTTCCCACCACACAGCATCAGGAATGAGCAAGCTATTGTGCACGTAAATATCTGGTACATGGGAGGCAGATAGATAGATAAATATTTGTTGAATGAATAAATCTCTACTTGGGAGAGTGCACTTCTTCCTTTGAGAAGCAAGGATTATCTGGTAATTGTCAGCTTTTATTTAATGGGGTTACTGGAAAACAAAATTAGTTCACTCATTTACTCATTCGTTCATTCAGCATAGATCAACTGCCCCCACCAGAAACCAGGCGTTAAGCAGTGTAGGGCTAAATGAGTAGTGGTTTTTGTTCCTAAGGGATTCTCAGTCCCTAGGAAAAAATAGACAAGGAAAGGGACAGTGGATTGTTCCCAAGGAAAGAAGCTCCAAGTGCTGTGGGAAGCCCAAGGGGGTACCAGCTCAGGGCCAGTGGGATACCTGAAGACAGAAACTGAAGTAGATCTCCAAGCATGAGCAGCCGGTGGTAGATGGAGAAGGAGGTGAGGGACATTCTAGGCAAAGGGAACAGTATGTGCAAAGACCCTGAAGCACAATTACAGAAGAGCACATTTGAGGACTGGTGAGGTTCCCTGTGGCTGGAGCCACAAAGGTAGTGGCAGGGAGCCCAGGGATTGGTAGATGAAGCCCAGCTTCAAAGGAGCCTGATCATTCCTGCTCTACAGGCTGGATTTTATCTTGGCAACTTCACTTTTTTCTTACTGCTCAGAGGCAGCTAGTCGATAACAACTTCAGAGGCACTTCACTATCTCTGATCTGTAAAATGGAGCCGTTCATCTCCACTCAGCTTCTCAAGAGGGTTGTAAATCTCAAGTGCTGGTCCCATTCAATTCAAGTGAAGTCTGGCAGGGCCCTGAGGGCAAAGTGACTTAGGGCTGCATCCACTGCCATCTGAGAGCCTGGGAGTGACACCACCCACTCCTCAGCACAGACTGCTTGTTCCTTGATTCCTCCCAGTCATCTTTGACCCTCCTGTGACTTCAGCATCACCTCCCCCCCCCCACTACCATCCCCCCCCCCCAGCAGGGAAGGCAGGAAGGAGGTGGGGCACAGCCCCCACCATTGCTGCTCCACCCTCCAGGATCCTTGGCCTCATGGGTATACACAAATCCTGAACTGAGGCTTTGATTCTTTTTTGTTGTTGTTGTTAAAGATTTGTTTATTTATGCATACAATGCACTGGGGTACAGGCCAGAGGTGTGGGGGTGGTGAGACAATCTACCAGACAGAGCAGGGAACAGAACAGGCAGATGGACCAGGCAGGAGAGGTCTGCTGTGCCATGTGGGTCACCTTCCCAGCCGGCAGCAGGGATCGAACTCATGCTGCAGTGGCTATGGTTTGCTTCATAGTGCATTGCTTAACCCGCTGCGCCACCAGGGAGGGCCCAGGGCTTTGACTCTTGTGGGACCTGGACAATCATTCCAACTCAGTGGTCTCCAGTACCCTCAACTGCCAGCAGGAAGGCATCCATGAAGCATGACAGAGCCCTGGACTCCTAGATGGAGTTCCACATCCTGGCTGAGTAACTCCAGGCAAAATTCCTGCCCCTGGTAAGCTTCAGTCTCTCTCTTTGATGACTATTAGACAGAATTTGCCTAACCCGTAGGGCATGGGGTGATGTGGGTTAGGCAGCAAAGTGAATGAAAGGGACTGTGTCATTAAGCTCACCTCCCCTGTGCACTGAAAGACATGTGCTGGGAATTAAGACAGCATTAAGTGCCAAACAGATGAAGAAAATGACCTAAGGGTTCTGGCCACGGCCAGCTGTGTCCCTGAAAGGGCAGCTAATGGGTTGAAATGAGGGGTCCAGCTTCAGAGGGTCCCTGTGTCTGTGGCGTTTGACTGTATGCCTGTGTGGTTTGAGCCTGTAAGAATGTGGGTGACCATGGTGCTGTCTGTGCTGACTGTGTATGTGTGGGGGGCAAAGGAGCACCTATGTGCTTGTGTGTCTGCGTCTCATGGGGCAGCCTATGAATACACGTGTAGGTGTCTTATGGGCTATGAGTCTGTGTGTATGACAACACAGTCTGTGTGGGCTTAAGGGACTGTGTCCATATGTTTGTATAACTATATATATGTGAGTTTCGGTAAGCCATATGCTGGAGGGGCCTTGTGACCTGAAAACATGGTATCTGGGGGAAACCCAAGCAGCTCTGTCTTGGGGAAGGTGTAACTCCTGCTTAGGCATTCAGGGAGTAAACCTTGCATTTCAGCACCCTTAGTTGCTGAGGCAATCCATAGGGGGTGGATCCAAACTTAGCCCATTTGCAGAAGTCCTGAAACCAGCATGGGGTCTGTGTGGTCTGAAATGAGAATTCACAGCAGACAGACCACTTCCTAAATTCAGCCATGACTCCTCCACACTAACTCACACCCTGCCCCAGAGCTGAAGGTTAACAAATTCGGGTGGTGGTGGAGGATGGGAGAAAGGAGAATGAGGAGTGGGGGCGAGAGGGAGGGAAGAAACAGAAAAGAGAGAAAGCCAGGGCCCAGAGGAGCCAAAGGCGCCTACTGCCTCCCTAATATTTTGTTTTCAGAAGGAGGCCCTGGCATTTGAGGAGCAGAAGGGACACCCTCCTTCACAGCTGGGGCTGGGGCTGGGGCTGGGACTGGGTGGGGCCGGCATATTCCTCACCCCGTGAATTCAGGTGCCGGGTTAAATAAATTTTAACTTGAAGTCAAATGAAATAATGCACAGCACACAGGGACACGCACGTGCGCGCGCATACACACAAACACACACACACAACACATACCCCACGTTCCCCTGGGAGCCATCTGCTGCCCCCTGTACTTCACCTATCAGCCAAGTGCTAAACCCCGGATCTGTGTGCCTAGGAGCTCAGCACCCCGACTTGTGCAGGCTCTCAGGGGTGCCCCTGTGCAGCCTGGGTCCCCCGCCCCGCCCCTCGGTGGTTACCCGCCGGCGGCTCTGGGCGCCGCTCAGACTGGCCCCGAACGCAGGCGGGCGGGCGCGCAGCTCTGCTGCGCTCCGCTCAGCGCGGTCCGCGGCTCTGTTCATTCATGATTGGTACTCGGCCCCGGGAGACCCAGCCCGAGCGCCGGGGAGGGGAGTCGAGCGTGCAGCAGGAGGGGCGGGCGGAGCGCGGCTCCCGCACCGCACGCGGCGCTCGCTCGGGAGCCTCGGCCGGGCGGTCGCGCGGACCCCTTGTCCAGCGCTTGGCAGGCTTCGGGGCACCGTCCTCGGCCCTTGACGAGGGTGTCGGCGGGCCGGGTTCCGCAGGCTCTCGGCGAGCGGCTGGCCTGTGAGTCAGTGCATGTGTGGGGCTGAAGAAGGAAAGAAAGGGCGCCCAGTGCCCCAGCCCCACGCTTGCTGAATACCAAGCTGCAGGCGAGCCGCCGGTGCTTTTCTTCCTCCTCCAATTCGGAGTAGTCTATCCACACTGATTTCTTACCAGGGGAGGGGAGGGAAGGGGCAGGGCCCCGGGTCCCAAGTCGCAAGCAAGTCTTCGCTGCCATGGGGGCTGTCATGGGCACCTTCTCATCTCTGCAAACCAAACAAAGGCGACCCTCTAAAGGTAAGCCACCTTCTTCCTTTTGTTCCCCTGACTGGGTTTGGGGGTGCTGAACTGGGGCGTGCGACCTGTCTGCCTTTGCCTGAACACCCTCTCCACGAGGAGAAGAGACTGATTCCTGTTTCCAGAGGAGTAAGAAACCAGTGGGAGGATTGTCAGAATGGGCTTTGGCCCCAGGGGCCACTGGGAGCCCCTCTTGGAGCAGATGCACAGGTGGGGTTGGCTCAATTGTCTGGGTGGAAATGTTGGGGAGCTCTTCCTAGTCCCCTGCTGGTTGGCGAGTGTGCCAGCAAGGGTACTCACACACTCCTCCAAGGCTGCAATGCCAGCGCAGACCCAGGCGTCCATCACCCACGAGAGTGTGCTCTGCCTAACACCCCCCCGCCCCCCAAAATCTTCTGCAAGCCAAAAGGAATCAGCTACTGCCAGGTGGTAAAACTCCCAGAGCGCGTGTCCTGCTAGCTCTGGGAGTCATTCAGAGCCAGGGCATCAAAGAAGGGGCTTCTGTGCTCTGGACACCGTGGGGAGGGAGCTGAGGACACTGTCAAGGCGTTGAGGCAGAGAAGTGAGCTGGCATCAAGGATTAGAAAGCGTCATATCCTTGGATCCTTCCTGCTCAGACCCTGCTCTACAGCTGCTCTTGCCAGACTGAGACATGCCCAGTCTCACCAGCAGGAGAGTTGTCAAGTGGGTCCTGGGGAAGCTGGGGCAACATGTGTTGTGCCACGAGGGCCAATGCAGGCCTCCTCGCCAGCCGTTACAAAGTTGGTTGTTGGAATATAGAGACCAGAGGCAGTCAGGGAAAAGAAAGTGGCAGGTTTGGTTTTGTTTAATGTTCAAATAGTGTTATGAATGGTGGAAGGGTTTTAAGTAACCTGACACTTCTAAAGCTTCAGCTTCTGCCAGTGGAGCCCCAATTCTGATTACAGGCGAGTCTGACAGCTACTGCCCCTTATGCCAGCTAGTGACCAGATCTGTGTTAGGATCGCGGTGGACCTGGGGTGCACAATCGAGTCTCCTCTTAGGACTTGGCAGTTCGGGCCTGACGGGTTAGGGGATTCTGCATTCTTCTCGAGTAACCTGTCCTGGAAGGGTCCAGGCATCTGACCCAGCCCCCTACATGTGAGGCTGGCTAAATACTAAGAAACAAGATCTCTGGGTGAAGATCGTAGGTGATGAAGCTGGTTGGCGTTTGCAGCCTGGAACAAAAGAAGAGACTTTGGCCCATTTACCCAGCTGAGCTATACATCCTGCTGGCAGAGAAGCGACTGGTTGCCCTTTTACCAGTCCTGCACAGGACAGGCCTGCAAGGCCTGACTCAAGACATTCAAAGTCCTGCTTCTCACAGATCCCCGGATACTGCTTGACTGGGGACAAGTTCAGTCCCAAATCCTTTGGGGACAAGCATTGCCGGGATTGTCTTAAAATAGGTTCTGTTACAGGATAGGGAGAGGAGCACTCAGAACCCCCAAGCCTGCCCTCTCTGAATGGGTTCTGCCATCCGCCGCATTAAGACAAACATACAAAACCT